>BOPP01000358.1:129928-141633 GCA_017312745.1 Gryllus bimaculatus | reverse complement strand
CCCGGCTCGCCCCGTTCCCCCCGCCCGGCACGAGCCCGCCGCCGTCCGTTGGTCCCGCTCATGACCCCCCCCGCCGAACTGCCTTCCTGCCCCCTCACTGCAGTCCCAGAAATTATTCGCCCCCCAATGGGCGTATACCGATGCACTCCCATTTTTTCTAAGGCGTTCACCTACCTCCTCTAAAAGGCTTAACTGCAACTGCAACCCGCTTTCTCCTTAGGGTAAGAATGTGATTTCTACGTTTCCCGTTGTCGAACCACATTGATTGATTCATAATTTATCCTCTTGTGACTGCCTTCAGAAACATTCTCATCCCTTTTGACATGGCTGCAATATTGAAATCCACTCCTCAAAATGTTTGTTGGGGTGTGGAAAGAGGCGAGCAGGGGGCGGGGGCGGGGGGCGGGTCAAGGCGAGCCGTGCGGTGTCCTTGCTTCCTGGGCGTGGGCGTGTCCCCTGCTCTCGCCACATGTGTCGCTCTCGGCTGTCGCCTTCACCCACGTCCCACGTCCTGCCTCTCGCAGGCGCGGCCGCCGCAACGGACGCCGTTGCAAAGGCCGCAATTAATCAGGCGAAACTGTCTACCTTATCGTTATCTTACCCTGAATGTTAATTACAAGAACTCCATCAATTTTTGACGTGGAATGGTACTAAGAATCAGGGAGCGGACTTTTAGGTACAAACAATCCTCCAGCCAGGAATTCGGTCGTACTGTATAGGAGAATACCGTTTCTACGATTTAAACGTATTCCGTGAATTCCACACGTGCAAATAAATCTGTACAATTATTTTAAAGGAACAATTTTGCAATTTTGCAGTAACTTGTGACAAACATATTAAAAATGAAATGAGATGTAATATATGGCTATAAAAACGAAGGAAGGGGAATGTTTATTTCAAAGTTATGAGGAACTTGCAGAAACATTTCTTTAAATAATAACTTATTAACTCGCAAGTCTAAGAGACACGACGCGGAACAAATGAAAAATGCCATGCAAACGCTGGAATATTTACCCATTGTAATAACTCTCGTTTCTAGAACAAGATTGTAAAACACATCTGTAAATATTCATTCAGCATTCTTTGAAATGTGACAAGCGAATATATTAAAGAAAAGTTCTTGAGGTTGTGCCATTGTCATGTTTAATCTCGAAAATAATTCTTAGTCTGATTTCCATCTTCTTCAAACTACACAATAACTTTGTTAAAGAAATGCCCATTGGTCACGAATATTATATTTTAGGCTCCATTAGTTTGTTTACCTGAGCTCACAGACCCAATGACACGCATCGATTGGCGTTTACTTCTAGTTTCGTGAGCTGTGCATGGTTCTGTTGGTTACCTAGTGGCAGGTTCCCAAAAGAAAGCCGCCATTTGTACAGCTACATAAACGTTAACGTAAACACAAAACTTCACAGGCACGCTGTTCAATGGATCCCTTCACAACTGTTTGCTTAAATACTAACGTTAACGTTAGAAAAACCCGAAAGCTTTGACTTTCGCGATAACGTAACTCAAAAGAACCACACCATCGCGTGGCCGAATATAAAACAGAAAAACACCCGACTATTTATTCGCGGAATGAAAATCAATATACTTGTCTCGGAATAACCAGTTTTAAAATAGCTAGATACATAATATTTTATGGCCGAAACAAAAAGAACGAAAACTTTTGATTTAGTTGATGCGATATTGTTGGTGAATGAACGTTCTTTAAAACCAGTGAGAATTTCAGAGTCGAAAAGGGGAACCTATGGTCTATGGAACATAATGGGTACTTTCGGGCATTATTATGCGTAATTCGTACTTCCGTGTTAATCGCCAGAGGATGAATGATTTTTAATATTACCTTGACCAACTTTATCGGCTGTGGGAACCAGCACTACAACCAGAAAGGACGTGCAGAATGATTTCAGGCTTTGCAGGACCCCTTGTTCGTGGTAAATAATTTACTAAGTAAGGGTCTCTCGTAAAGTATTGTAAATAATGACTTATCATTACTACTGTTATGATATTTTTTTAATAATTATTATTACAATTATTATAATGATTCAATGATGGATACGAAAGATTCAAAATTCTTTGGATTCGCTTTGGAAAACATTTAGGTTGTCCCCCCTCTCATCCAAAGGTTTACGCTAGCGGTTTTTGTGTATGATAGGGCCGTGTTTACGCGGGCGCCACATGCTGGTGCGCGCATGTTAATGCTAGAGTATACACAGTGAACGAGCCAGGCCTCGGAGGAAGGTGAGCGGGGCGGGGCGCGGCGCCAGACGGGGCGAGGAGGGGCGGCGGAGCTCCGCTGCTCCAGATATAACCGGTGCCTGACTCAGCCTCCCTTGCGCCCGCGCCCGCGCCCGCCCGCGCCAGCTTCCGGCTCCCGCCCCCGCCCCCGCCCCCGCCCCCGCTGATCGGCTGCCAGCGCCGTAAACCCGTCCGCGCGCGGGTGCGGGGGAGGCGTGGTGGGAGTTGAAGGACGGGGAGGAAGAGCAGAACGAGAATGATGTGGAGGAGGAAAGCGAGATACAAGGGAGAATGTGGAGGAGTCAATGGTGGTGATGGGGCAGGAGGAAAAAGGAGGAAGTGGTTTTGGTGGGAAAAGAAGTCTAGATGTAGGCGGTAGAAGAGAGTGAGTGGAGAATGAAGAGAATAAAGCGGAGGGGAAAGTGGAAGAAGTGGAGGGTGGGGAAGCAATAAGATGAGAAGAAAGAAAATGAGAGGAAGGGCAGTAAATAGGGAAGAGGAAGTGGAGGTGGCAAGAAAGGGAGGCGATAGCAAGAGGTTGACGACAGGGGATAAAGAAGAGGTGAAAGAGCAGAAATAGGCAAAAAGTCACGAGAAACGGATGTGGGTGGAAAGGCGAAGTCAAAGGCATCAGAGAGTAGGAAGGTGATTGGAAGAAACGAGGTACACAGATGAGAAAGGCACATGGGAGAAAAAAACAAGGCACGGATACGACAGAGGTAGTGAGGTAGTGGCGAATTTATAAATGGTGACTGATGGCGAAGGCAGAGGAGTACTAGACTTAGGGAATAGGAAAGAGGCAGCGGACGCAAGAGCAGGAGAGACGAGAAGGAAGAGGAAGGAAAGATGATGGCGAAAAAAAGGAAGAGCGATTGGAGAATGAATTGTAGAGCAGACGGCGAGAGGCAGAGGCGTGGAGGAAGAATTGAGAGGAGGTAGATGAAGGTGTCGAGTGTTAAAGGGGTGAGCTGCAGGGGTGCAGAGGGAGATATTGAAACTATGGAGGAGAGATGCAGGAGGGTGATTACGCACTTGTGCAGAGTGGGGTGGCGATGGCGTGGGGCGGAGGCGCAGCTGGTGGGCGGGACCGCGGTGAGGATGAGGCACGGAGTCGGAAGAGGCGCCCGTGAGTTGCTGCGACCGATGAGGGAGGCGGACGGAAGAGGGTCCTGTGGGGCCGCGCCGCGCAGCTCCCAACAGAACACGAGGCGACATGCAAACGGCAGATACGTTTCATTTTTGCCTCAACGTCTAAAAGAGCGACAAGCGGTCACTTTTCTGATCGTGACCGAAATTAACAACAAATATATTCTTTTGAACAATAAGAACAATAAAAATGACGAGTAAAACTGAAAATTCAGACACAAATTTGGAGATGACAGGTTGATTTCGAACAACCCACTCAGTGTTGCAATGTATCTTCATAAAAGAGGAGATTCTTTAATTGAGTTATTATTGACAGCTACTGCAGATAGGATCGTATGTTGATTCAAATAGTGTATACGAGTTAGGAGTCTTTGCTGGATAAGAAATCTTGAAATGACTTACCACAGTACGCTTAGAAATCGAAATCAGGAAAGGCCATCACTACTCACCTGCAATAAAGAGAACAAACAACATTAGAAATCTCACTACACGTGGTTCGATTAACATAACCATGAGGTTAACACCTCTATAACGTCAAGGCTCTTTAGTGGGAAAGTCCAATCACTGTAATCAAATACGTCTGGAAGTGAATTAATAGGTCTGTCCAGAGGCGCACCCAGGACTTTTATCGGGGCCGGGGAAGGTTGAGAGGGCATACATGTCGCATCTCCAATAGAAAAGTGACACAAGTGCGAATTTCTGATTTCTCAGAAATTGCAATTTAAGTTTCGTAGTTCTGTAATACTCGTAATAGATTGTACCAAATACTCACCTTCTAGCGGACAGAAATTGAACTAATTCAAAATCAACTTCGCAACAGTAGCAGTGCCTCTTGGTAGCCTCTAATCAGCTTTTAGCTGAAAAATGACGATTTCGCACTTGTTTCACTTTTCTATTGGAGGTGTGAAATAGGGTTCAACCGGTTTCATTTTCTCGTAAAGAATTTTTCGTTAATGCTGAACATAAAATGTATTTTTATTTCTTAACTTAAATATTTTCAACGTAAAGAACTGATGTGCTGAACGACTTTCGTTGGTATAAAACATAGTCAAAGCTGTATTTTTTAATGTGTATCATTGGCTTCTGAAGGGGATAGACACATCCTCCTCCTCCCCCGGGTCTCTCAATGTGTCACAAGCATTTCCTTTATCGGCGAATACTACGCTACTCTGAATTCGCGAGACGACATCGCAAATACGATGCATCCACCGTTTTCTTGGAAAGACTTAGACTAAAACTTACAGCACCGTGCGCTCAGAGGCAGCGGAGGGGTCGCTGAAGAGCGAGCTGAGCGCGGGTGCGGACTGCAAAGAGGTGGCGGGGAAGGCCCGTTTGCGAGCAAACAGTGGAGCGGGTGCCGCAGGCGGGGGGTATCGGTGGGAGCCGTGGGGGCGTTAGAGGTAACAGGGGCGGTGAGAGGGCGGTTGAGTATATATATGAAGAGAGAGAGAGAGGGAGAGAGAGAGAGGGAGGGAGAGAGAGAGAGAGAGAGAGAGAGGTACTTCGCGCGTCTGAGCCTGTTGCGCCGCGCGCCACTCGCCCCCGAGAGGGCACATGCCCCCACCGCAGGCACGCGGAACCAACACCCTCCCGGGCGTCCGCAACTGCCGCAGCGCGGGCGTTTGTTCTCACCCGGGCATGCGGAGGTCCTCACTCCCATTAACAAAACAAACTTTAGACTATTCTATGGTTTTAAGTGGAGTGCGCTGCGCACACCCGTGAACAATTCCGGATATTGCGCGGACCAGAAAAGGAAATCCCCGTAAGGGTGACATAGTTTAAAACATGCCTTAACACACGAGCAACCCACTGAACTCAGACGTCATCCTCATCGCCTGTTATGGATCAGCACAGTGATTCATGACGTCCGTGTAACTATAGGAGGGAAACCGTTTTGATACGAGTTCCTATTCCCCAAACCCATAATTTACTCATACATTTACATTAAGAAATAAACATATCATACAAAATGTTAGGCAATGTGTCTGTGATAAAACTATTCCGATACAAACACACGTCACCCAATAAACACATTACGTCCGACAGTTCTGATGTGTGCGTAGCATGACCGAGAGACTCATAAGGAGAACTAGACTACTGTCATAGGAAGATTTCAAGTAAACAGAATCATTTATTTTTAAACTTTCAGTATACTGTAAGCTATACCCTGAGCAGCCGGAACGGAAGGGGTGCGCATACGAGACGAGATGGCGAGGGGTTTGTCGCGAATGTGAGGAGCGAACGGCCAGAAGGCGGTATTGTCTTTGGGGGCAGGAATTTGCACAGCGTTTTACGCAAACCTACTCCTCCTTGCGGCCAGAAGAGGAAAGAGGCCGTGTACTGAAACTACGGAAAGCAACGTCACTAAACCAACTCGACTAAACGCACTTGACTGATATCTCATTTCTCCTACAAACTATTTAATCCTGCACTATTATTCACTTGCATCTTCCACGCCAGGGTTTACCGACATGAAACCTTCACTGACCTAGGGATGGGATGGGAGGCGGAGCGAGGAGGTCGCGGGCGAGGAGAGGTGGGCGGCGAGGTCTTGGACACTGGCGATGGTGGGTTATTGAGCATTGGGTGGGCAGTGAGGCGGCGTGCGAGGGCAGGCACAGGTATTGGAGATCGGTGGACGTAACCGTCTAGCGAGGTGGGAGGGGTGAGCGCGTGGCGAGCTGAGCGGAGTGGGGCGGGCGAGAGCGACGATGGGGCGATGAGAAGTGGCGCGAGGAGAAGAGAAGTAGGGGGAGCGAGGCTGGGCGGTGAGGCCTGGTGGGGGGGTTCGGGCTCCGGGGCAGGCGTGGCGAGGCGAAGGTGGCGGGGGTGTATTGTGGTGGGCGGGGACAGGAGGGCAGGAGGGTTTGAGGCTGAGGCGGGTGCAAGGATGCTCGGGTGGCGGGCGAGGACTGAGCAGCGAGGAGCACAGCGGAGGATGCGGGGCTGGGCGGCACGGTGCGGGCGAGTGGGAAGTACACGTAGGCAGCGCGGGTCGGCGAGAGCGAACGGCACGGGCAAATACACAACGTCGCAGGCCAGACATCATGCCTGCGCCGAGGCTCGAGTGCGAGCGCCCGCCCCCGGCCCGTGCGGGTGCTGGAAAGAGGCTTAGCGGGCGGGCGGGGCGGTCAAGCGAGTCCGTGCTTTGTCCTTGCTTCCTGGGCGTGGGCCTGTTCCCCTGCTCTCGCCACATGTTGTCCTCATCGGCCTGTCGCCTTCACCACTCCCCACGTCCTGCCTCTCGTAGCGCGGCCGCCGCAACGGACCCATTGCAACGGCCGCAATTAATCAGGGGGCCGAACTGTCACTATCGTTATCTTACCTGAATGTTAATTACAGAAACCTCCATCAATTTTTACGTGATGTACTAAGAATCAGGAGCGATTTTAGGTACAAACATCCTCCAGCCCAGGAATCAGGTCGTACTGATATATAGGGAATACCGTTTCTACGATTTAAAACGGTATTCCGTGATTCCACACGTGCAAATAAATCTGTACAATTATTTTAAAGGAACAATTTTAGCGAATTTTGCCCAGTTAATTTGACAAACATATTAAAAAATAACATGAGATTGTCAATATCATGGCTTATAAAAACGAAAGGAAGCGGGAATTTTATTTCAAAGTTTAATGAAACTCAGAAACATTTCTCTTAAATAATAACTTATTAACTGCAAGTCTAGAGACACTACGCGAACAAATGAAAAATGCCATGCAAAACGCGTGAATATTTACCCATTGTAATAACTTCTCGTTTCTAGAACAGATTGTAAAACACATCTGTAAAATATTATTCAGCATTTCTTTGAAATGTGACAAGCGAATATTGAAAAAGAAAAGTCTTGAGGTTGTTGCCATTGTCATGTTTACATCTTCGAAAAAATATTCCTTAGTCTGATTTCATTCTCTGCAAACTACACAATACTTTGTTAAAAGAAATGCCATTGGTCTACGAATATTATATTTTAGACTCCCATTAGTTTGTTTACCTGAGCGTCAAGACCCCATGACACACTCATCGATATGGCCGCTATACTTCTATTTCGTTGAGCTGTGCGCGTTCGTTGTTACCTCAGGGCAGGTTCCAAAAGAAAGCCGCCACTTTGTTACAGCTACTAAAACGTTAACGTAAACACAAACTTCACAGGCACGCTGGTTTCAATGGTCCCTTCACAATCTGTTTGCCCTTAAATACAACGTTACGTTAGAAAAACCCGAAAGCCTTGAACTTTCGCCGGATAACGTAACTCACAAAGAACCACACCATCGCCGTGTGCCGATATAAAACGAAGAAAAACACCCGACTTATTTATATCGCGGATGAAAATCCAAGTATACTTGTCTCGGAATAACCAGTTTTAAAAATAGCGTAGATTACATAAATATTATAGGCACGAAACATAAAAAGAACGAAAAACTTTATGATTTAGTTGATGCGATATTGTGCGTTGGATGAACCCGTTCTTTAAAAACCAGTATGAATTTCAGATCGAAAGGGGAACCTATTGGTCATGAATAATGGTACTTTCCGGGCATTATTTATGCTTATTCGTACTTCCTGTTTAATCGCCAAGAGGATGAATGATTTTTAATACTTTACCATTGGACCAACTGTGTATTCGTCGTGTGGTAGACCGCCACTACAACCAAAGGACGTGCCAGAATGATTATCAGCTTTGCAGGACCCATTGTCGTTGTAATAATTTACTAAGAAGTTCTCTCGTAACAGTAGTTGTAAATATGACTTATCATTAACCTTACTGTTATGATATTTTTTAATAATTATGTATTACCAATTATATAAATAAATGCTAATGAGATAGGAAAGCATTCAAAATTTTTGATTCCTTTCGAAAAAGCATTTAGGTTGTCCCCCCTCCTCATCCAAAAAAAAAAAAAAAAATGGTTTACGCTAGCGTTTTTTCGTGGATGATAGCCTGTTTACGCGGGGCCACATGCCATGGTCCGCCATGTTAATGCTAGAGTATACACACCTGAACGACCAGCCCGGCAGTGAGTGATGCCGGTGCGGGCGCGGCCAGAGGCGGAGGGGCGGCGGAGCTCCGCTGCTCCATGATATAAACCGTGCCTGACGTCAGCCCTCCTTGCGCCCGCCCCGCTGGCCCGCCCGCGCAGCCTTCCGCGCTCGCCCCGCCCCCCCTCCCGCCGCCCTGCTGATCGGGCGCAGGCTGCGAACCCGTACCGCGCCGGCCGGTGCCGGGGGAGGCGTGTGTGGAGTGCTAAGAGATGGAGAAGAGCAGAGACGAGAACTGATGTGTCGAGAGGATCAAGGCGAATTACAAGGAGAATGTGGAGGATCAATTTTGGTGGTGATTGTGTGTGGCGTGAGCAGAAAAAGGCAGAAGCTGGGTTTTGAGTTGAAAGGTCTAGATGTAAGGCGTGTAGAGAGAGAGAGTGGAGTGAGAGATGAAGAGATAAGAGCGAAGGGGGGAAAGTGGGAAAATGAGGGTGTGTAGCAATAAGAGAGAAGAAAGAGAAATGAAGAGACCGGCGCAGTTAAATAGGGATAGAGGGAAGTGGAGGTGGCAAGAAAGCGAGCGCATACCAAGAAGGTTGACACTGAGGGATAAAGGGAAGGTGCAAAAGAAGAGCAGAAAAGCAAAAGTCACGAGAAACGGATGTGTGGGAAAGGCCGAAGTCAAAGCATCAGAGATGTAGGAATGGTGATTGAAGAGTAACCGGTACACAGATGAGAAAGCACATGGAGAAAAAAAACAAGCACGGATCGACAATCGAGTGATGTGGAAGTCTTGTGCATATGTTATAAATGGTGACTGATGCGAAGGCAAGGAGACTAGACTTAGGGAATAGGAAGAGGCAGCGGACCGCAAGAGCAGGAGAGAGCGAGAAGGAGAGGAGAAAAGATGATTGGGCGGAAAAAAAGGTAAGAAGCGATTTGGTGGAGAATGAATTTGTAGGCAGACGGCAGAGCAGCAGGGCGTGGAGAAGAAATTGAGAGGAGGTAGTATGATAGTGCTTCGAGTGTAAAGGGCTGTAGCTGCAAGCGGGTGCAAGGAGAATATTTAACTATGAGGAGAGATGCAGGGAGGTGAGTTACGCACTTGTGCGGAGTGCGGTGGCGATGGCGTGGGGCGTAGCGCAGTGTGTGCGTGGCGGGACCGCGGTAGGATGAGGCACGAGTCGGGTAAGAGCGCCGGCGTGAGTTGCCTGCGACCCGATGGAGGAGGCGGACGGAAGAGGCTTCTCTGTAGGCCCGGCCGCGGCAGTCCCAAACAGAACACGAGCGACATGCAGAGAAGCTGCGATATACGTTTCATTTTATGCCTCAACGTGTCAGAAAGTAGCAGACTATAGCGGTGTCACTTTTCGTTTGATGTCGTGACCCAAATTAACAAAAATATATTCTTTTTGACAATCAAGAACAATAAAAATGAACAGGTAAACTGAAAATTCAGACACCAAATTTGGAGATGACAGGTGTTGAGTGTCGAACAACCCACTCAGTGTTGCAATGTATCTTTCATAAAAAGAGAAGATTCTTTAATTGATTATTATGACAGCCGTCTGCAGGATGAAGTGTATGGCTTATGTCATGAATAGTGTTATACAGTTAGGACTCTTTGCGATTGCATGAAAATCTTGAAAATGGCACTTACCACATACGCTTAGAAATCGAAATCAGGACAAGGGCCTCATCACTACCTCACTGCCAATAAGACTAAACAAACGAACATTAGAAATCTCACTACCACGTGGTTCGATTAACAATAACCCTTAGGTTAACCACCCTTAAACGTCTAAGGCTCTTAGTGGGGAAAGTCCAATCCACTGTAATCCAAATTACTTCTGGAAGTGAATTAAATTCAGTCCAGAGGCGCCCCCAGACTTTTATCGGCGCGAAGGCTTGAGATTCGCATCAATGGTCGAATCTCACAATAGAAAAGTGACACCAAGTGCAATTTCTGATTTCCGAGAAATTCACATTAAGTTCGCTAGTTCTTATAACTCGTAAATGATTGTACCAATACTCACCTTCTATGCACAGAAATTAACTTAATTCAAATCAACTTCGCAACAGTCAGCAGTGCCCTCTTGGTGAGGCCTCTAATCCGCCTTTTAAGCCTGGAAAAAAATTGACCGATTTCGCACTTGTTTCACATTTTCTATCTGGAGGTGTAAATAGGGTTAACCGGTTTCGATTTCTCTAAAGAACTTTTCGTTAATGCGGAACATAAAATATTTGTATATTCTTAACTTATAAATATTCTTTCAATGTAAAGAACTGATGTGCTAACGACTTCGTTGCGTATAACATAGTCAAAGCTGTATTTTTTAATGTGTATCATTGGCTTCTGAAGGATAGACACTCCTCTGCCTCCCCACGGGTCTCTCAATGTGTCACAAGCATTTCTTATCGGCGAAATACATACGCTACTTGAATTCGCGAACGCACATCGCAAATTCATCCATCCACGGTTTTCCTTGCGAGAAAGACTTAGACCTAAAAACTTACAGCACCGCTGCCGCTCCAGAGAGCCGACGCGGGTGTCGCGAAAGAGCGTAAGCTGCAAGCGCGGTTGCGGACTGCAAACAGAGGTGCGAGGGCTAGCCCGTTTGCGAGCAAACTAGTGAGCGCGGTGCCGCAGCCGGTGAGGTATCCATGGGAGCCGTGGGCGGCGTTAGGAAACAGCGTGAAGAGGGCGTTGAGTATATATATGAAGCAGAGCAGAGAGGGAGAGGAGAGAGGAGGAGAGTAGAGAGAGAGAGAGAGAGAGAGCAGAGATCTAAGAGAGAGAGAGAGGGGGCGGCGGTTTTGACTTGTGCAGACGTTGGGGCCTGGAGTGTGGGAATCGAAGGTTTGGGCGCGAGAGAGCTAGCGGATGCGTGCATTGCTGGTGTCGGTGGAGGCTGAGCGGTGGACGTGGAAACGCAAACCGACGTTAGGTTGTACAACGCGGAGCATGTTTGTGGGAAGTTGGGAAGCGCGCCATGGAGAACGGCGTTGCGCGCGGCAAGGTGGCGAGCTGGGCGTGGCCGCGCGGAGAGATGCTGCCGTGGCAGCATGTTAAGAACTTGGTGGGGTCACGGATGTTGCAAACAGAATGAGGGGGGGTTGAAACAGCGGCAGAGGTGATTTTTATGGGGAAATTCGGCTTGCGACGAGCGACAAAAACGTCGGGGGCGCGGCAGAAGGGACAGGAGGCGGCGCGGTGTTGTCTGCGTGGCGTTGGGCGTGCGGCACGCGTGCTGATGTCTCGGGTTGGCGAGGTCGTCGGGTGGCGAGTCGCAAATGACGATGAGTGTAGAGGAGTGTGGGTGGGCCGGAGC
>BOPP01000358.1:61095-129903 GCA_017312745.1 Gryllus bimaculatus | reverse complement strand
ACGATGCAGAAGATCTGAGAGAGAGCAGAGCAGAGAGGGGCGCGGCGGTTTGCGTGACTCTGTGTTTGCTGAGGACGGTTGGGGGGCCTGGAGTGGTGGGGGAATCCGAAGGTTTGTGGGCGGCGAGAGGAGCTAGCGGATGGCGTGCATTGCTGGTGTCGGTGGAGTGCTGGAGGCGGTGGGGACGGTGGAAACTGCCAAGACCGCGTTAGGGTTTGGTACAACGCGCGAGGCGATGTTGTGGGGAAGGTTGGGAAGCGCAGCCAATGGAGAGACGGCGTTCGCGCCGGGCGGCAAGGTGGCGAGCTGGAGGCGGTGGCCGGGCGGGAGTTGGGGCCTGGCGGCGGGAGGCATGTTAGAACTTGGTGGGGTCAGCGGAGGTTGCAACAGAATGAAGGGTTGAGAAACAGCGCAGAGGTGATTTTTGTGGGGAAGATTCGGCTTGCGGACGAGCGACAAACAACGTCGGGGGGCGCGGCAGAAGCGGAGCAGGGGCGGCGGGCGTCGTGTTTTCTTGCGTGGCGGCGTGTGGGGGCCGGGCGGCGACGCGGTGCGGATGTCTCCGGGTTGGCCCGCAGGTCGTCCGGTCGGCCGGTCCGCCCCAATCATGGACGAGTGAGGTGTAAGAGGTGGTTAGTGGTAGTCACTCGGGTGGGGGTGCGCGGCTCCCCGGAGCGGAAGGACGCGAGGGAACAATTAGGGCCACGACGCCTGCCCTCCCCCTGCTCCACCTCCCTCTCGGCCACACTGAGAACGCGTGCGAGGTCGCCGCCGGACACCCCAAAGGCACAGAAAAATATCACTTTCGCTGTGGACTAACTTCGTTCGGGGCTCGTTTGAACATTTACCGTCAAAGGAAATCCCTCTCTGGGCATATACCCTGACCCCCGTAATATTTGTGAAGTGGATATATACAGTTTTGCGTGATACTCATTTTATTTATACAAAGGCTCAGTTATTTAGAACTTTCGTAATGTAACGCTCCGCATCTGTCTATCACACTACTGAGGGGATGCTTACTAATCCATGACTCAATACCACAATTAAAAAATTTTTTACCAACACATTATTTTCCAATAATTATAAATGTTTTTTGTGTTCCTTTTTAAAACATGTTTGTAACCATATGAGGCTTCTGTCTGCTTCAACATGACTTAAAGCATTTGGTTGTTTTGCTTAAGAATATCCACTCAAATAATGTACTTTAATGTGTAAGTATTTCAAGTATATGGGAAGCTTCTATGTGGCCATATTCGTGTTAATTTATTGACCTTGGTTTTCCAATCCTGTTCTTATTCATTTAAGTAGTCCATTTCTTGGAAGGTATCAAGTAATTGATAAGCCGCATTTTAAAGATATTTTGTATGTAATAATGTGTGTGGATGATACAATGATACGAATGTTGGTTTGGCATTTGTTGGAATGAGAGATCGAGATACTTGGAAATGCGAACAACCAACGAATCAATCCTACTCTGCCCTAATAGCCGTGCCGCGAAGTTTGGCTCCCCTACAAAATTCTCATAATAAATCGACCAATTACAATGAATCCCCGAATCCAGGCCGGGTCAGGAACGCTTGCCGACATCCACCGGTCGCCACTCTGGTAGCCCGCTTATCTTTTCATTCTTTAACAAATGCATATTTTGTGTAGCACCCAATCTTCGCATAAGATATTATGTCGTGTGAAATAAGCCTAGTTTACTGATATTAGCCTTGAAAAAAATGTTTGTCAAGTAGTTACACATTTCCACAATTCATTATTTATATGCCAAAGAAATTAATTACATCTTACCAGTTAATCTCATAACAATAAGTGAATCCCTGTTCACTCAAACAAAATACATCACCCGCAATTTCTTCGTTTAATAAAACTCCAAAAGTCAGGAAGAATATAGGTGGTGATGAAATTAATCCATACTTTTGATAAACTCGATCAAAAGTTATACTTTTGAAGGGAGCATATAGTTTTCATCGTTGAAGTTCGTGTGTATGTATTGAAAAGAATCAATTTCTTCTTAATTTACACCAACTTTAATTTTACCGGTATTTTATAGTTATGTCATTAGACCATGGATTTTGATTGCTTGCTTGCAGAGAGATTCTCTCCAATAATAAAATTATTAGAGGAACAACTCCACATCTAACTATCACCTCCTCCGGTCCAAGTTTTCCCAAAGGGAATTTACCTTCTCTGACAGAGCCAATGGTTTCAATAGCTCGAAGCATTCTTCAGATATCCTTTACGTGAATTCTTTTGCAAAAATGGATTTTACCGCCTATGCAAGACAACAAAAATTATAATTTTAACCGTTCCTCTCTTATTCGTGTTTTGTCCTCAGGGAACAAAATTAAATGGTTCCCAAGATTGTAGATGTAATTCTTTTCTGATTAAGAATTGGGTATTAATCATTGTTTTTACGGACAGAGGCAGTCAACTCTCTTGATAAAGATGGAGCGGAAGGACGGCGGGGGAACAATTAGGGCCACGACGCTCTGCCCTCCCCCTGCTCCACCTCCCTCTCGCCACACGTGCGAGGTCGCCGGGACACAAAGGCACAGAAATATCACTTTCCGCTGTGGACTAACTTCGTCTCTCGTGAACATTTACGTCAAGGAAACCCTCGCATATACCCGACCGTAATATGGGATATTACAGTTCATACATTTTATTACAACTCATATAGAACTTCGAATTAACTCCTACACACTATGCTTACAATCCAACTTCACACTAAATTTTACAACATTATTTTCAATAAAGTGTAACATTGAGGCTCCTGCTCAATGTGTGCAAGAATTATCCAAATGTAATATTTCAATTATATGAAGCTTTTGCATATTTCGTTATTATGACGTCAACGTCTATCATTAAGACCATTCTTGGAAGGATCAGCGATTTAAGAGATGATATGAACGATTGGGCAATTGTGGAATGAGAGATACTTGAAATGGAACAACCACGATAATCTACTGCTAACCGAATTTCTCCCCTACAAATTTCTCATAAATCGACCATTACATGAATCCCCGAAATCCAGGGTGAACGCTTGCGACATCGTCGCCACTCTGGGTAGCCCGTTATTCTTTTCATTCGTTTAAATGCATATTTTGTGTGCACCAATCTTCCATAAGAATTATGTCGTGTGAAATTAAGCCTAGTTTACTGATATTATGAGCCTTGAAAAAGATGTTTGTCAATGTGTTACACATTTTCCACAATTCATTATTTATATGCCGAAATTTAATTACATCTGTACCAGTTAATTAGTAACAAAGTGAATGCCCTGTTCCTCAAACAATACATCACCCGCATTTCTTTCGTTTAATAAACTCCAAAGTCAGGAAGAATATAGGGTGAAATAATCATACTTTTGATAAACGATCAAAATTTACTTTTTGACAGAGCAATAAGTTTCAATCGTTGGAAGCGTGTTATTATTGAAAGATCAATTTCTTTCTTAATTACACCAACTTTAATTTTACGGTATTGTTATGTTATGGTCATTAGACATGATTTTGATTGCTTGCTTGCAGAGGATCTCCAATTAAAAATTATTAGAGGAACAACTCCATTCAACATCACCTCCTCCCGGTCAAGTTTTCCCAAAGGAATTTACTCTCTGACAGAGCAATGAGTTTCAATAGTTCGAAGCATTCTTCAGATATTCGCTCTACTGAATTCTTTTGGCAAAAAAGATATCGCTATGCAAGACAACAAAAATATATTTTACTCTCTCTTATTCGTGTTTTGTCCTCAAGGAACAAATTGCAAATTGTGAGTAACTGAAGATGGATGTTTAGACAAGGCAGCTGAAGATCTACGCGCCGCTTCATTCATTGAAACAAAAGAGGTCAAGTGACATTCAGGTCGAGCTCTATTGTGTTCATCAGCGTTATAGACTGCAGAACGATTACGTGCAGACACAATGCAAACGGAACCCGATTCCTTTGCATTTGCGACAGCTTCCGGGAGACATCTTTACGACCCTCTGACAGAAGCACCAAGCTATTGCGAGCCGCTCGGTTAAAAACTCCGCCGTGAGTCATATTCCAACACAACTGGGCGCAAAGGTCGTTAAAAACGTTCATTTTTTGCTCTTGATTATAAATAACAGCAACAGTAATGTCCAGTAAACAGCCCCGGCCCACCACCCAAACACGAGCACGCTAAACAGTTCGAAGAACCCATAGACTTCGAGGTTGATGAGTAGTATCGGCACCTACAAAACAAACGCCCGAGCGTGCGAGAACACTACCTATAATTTCCGCGTCCATAAATCCGGAGATGAGTTTGGGAGCGCGTAAACGGCAGCATTTAACGGTCGAGGCGCAGCATCGGCTCCTTTTGGTCCTCCCCGAGGGCGCAGGGTCGGGCGGAGAGAAAAGGTCGGCTGGTTCACAGACCACGCGCAGCTCCAAAGCCCTTGGAGGCCAGAGGCCAAAAGCCCTTCCAAAACGATTAAAGGGGGAGTGAACATTTTTATAATTTATGGAACCCCTTTTTTAATTGCATTTGTTGGTTATTAATAGCACTACTTTCATTTTTTTAACAACTTGACAATAAAACATCTGAAGGATATTTTTAATCAGAATATTGCCACCGCTCATGCTCCAACAATCACCAGCGACATTTCAATTCGTTTGAGTCATAATCTTTTTTTCCCAAAATGTTTACACACGAAAGGAAAAAACATCGGGTCAAAAGAAAAACGACAGTCACAGACAAAATTTAAGAAGATAATCTTAAAAAGAGACCAAAACAAAGGAAGTAAAATAACGCGATCACAATAAAAGCGTTTTAAAAAAGAGATTAATTCAACAAACAAGTTAAGAAAATCAAGAGGAAAAAGAAGATTAAATAACTGACTACAATCGTCAATAATGAAATAAATGAAGATTTTTCATGGTTCAATTTTGAAAAAAAGTTAATTTCGAGTGAATGTGACGTGAGCTTCAGTAAAGAAGATCATTTCATTTTTCGGAGCAGCGGCAAGCTTATATTTGCCTAGATTCACAGTGCGTCCGTCACTATCGGTCACCACTAGATCGATAAACAGGACGTGTGACGGCGAGGCAAAGCACCATAGGATGTTTTGAGGCATGCTTTGCGCTACAAATAACGATGACATGCAAAGGAACCGAACATGAACATTTGTTGACAACAGTGAAAGGATTTGGAAGTGTTCGTGACGTTGACAACTAATACTATTGAACGCTTACATTACACTAGAATCCGAAAAATACAATGTATTCATACGATACTGTGGAGAAATAAACAGTAGCTGTGCAGCACCATGTTGAGAAGGACATTAAAATCCAATCATTGTTGAACCATAATTTTGTCATATTTGCAAACCAAGCATTTGCATCCAAACCCTACAATTTATTTAGTATCAACAAATATGTGCTTTCTTATGAAAGTGTTAATGTTTTTGTTTAATTTGTTTTGCTAATAAATTTGTTTTGACCTGTGAATGTGAGAATATGACAATAGAATGTTTCACGATTTTGGGCATCGTTGTATACTTGTGATACTTTTTTGCATACAGATTTTATAGCCAGAGTCAGAAAATAACAATCGTACTTGGCCAATGCTTTTTAAGTGAGCATAATATTTTTTTGCTCCTCCCACTTTCACATAGAGGCATTCTTTCGTTTCGAGAATATGTTAGGATCGCACTATCTTAATCAATATTATTGCTATTTGGAAGTGCTCTTGGCTGTCCGGGTAACGGCACGTCGAAGTCTGAGATGCAGACGATGCCGAATACCTTATCATGGCCTTCCACAGGACGGGTACGTCTCATCACTTATTATGTTTTCGTTTCTCAGCCTCTCAGTAAATGTTGTTTTAATAAAATATAATTAAAAAGTTGTAATAAAAAATCGCTTTTATAGAGTCTTTATCGGAATTTCCAAATTATTATGTAGCTCAAACAGGCTGAGATGGCTGGGGATAACAAGTGTAGCCAATGCAACGATACTGGCTGGGACGTCCTAAGAGTTGACACGACCGGAAGTACAATTCCGGGCGTTTGTCAAAAAGTTCGAGATAATGAATCAATTAATTAGATAGCATACCTTTTTACCTTACTGTGCTTTTATGGGACAGGCTTTTATATTGTACGCTAGTAACTCATCTCTCATACTGGCCTCATCAAGTAGCACATCTCTTTAACCTTCAAACGTGCGCGGTTGCGCTACGCCCGTATTACTGACGTTTTTCGGTTCGTCAGCCCAACACACCCCACTGGCACCACCACGGGGCTCCCCCGTGCGCCAGAGGAGGGCGAGCCGGCGCTGCCTTGACACCAATCCGCTTCCGCGTGAACCCCGAGCTGCGCCCCGGCGCGGCGGGTGAGCTTGAAGCGGAGCCGGCGGGCGGCGGTGGGGGCGGAGGCCCGAAATTAGACGGTGGGCAGCCGGCGGCGGTGGCGGCGGCCGCCTGACTCAGCGCCGGGCGGAAATAGCTCGCGACGGAGAAGACGTTCGCGCGTCGCCAACCACAACAGGACGCGCGCGCCCGCGCCCGCCCCTCGCCCGGATTCAGCGCGATTGGACCGGGCCGCGCGGGGCGTGTTGGATCCGGTCAAGGCGGGGGTCTACATGTTTCCTCGCCCCCTGGGCACACGCCGCAGGATCGAACGGGAAGCGATAGAGATGGCTCAGGGCAACAACTGATGTCGTTGCAGTCCCTCTGACCGGGAGGTCCTTCGTTCGAGTCCCGACGGTGGCAGCATCTTGGACACTAGCTTGTAGCTAGGTCGAATTCAGTCGCTGTCTGGAGGAGAATTCAAAAGGCCCGCTGCTGTGATCGGTAGATTTTTGTGGTTCCTCCGATCAACACCAGGCGAATGCCGGAGTAGTATCCTATCAAACAGACCACGGACCGCGCGTGATCTTTCGTACCTCTTCCTTGTTCTATACTAACCCCTTACACATACACACACCAACAAGCACTACACTACCACACATGCCGGGAGATCCGTCAGGAGCTGAGAGCTTGTCCCGGCTGAGGCTGTGCCCCGCTGCTGGGAGAAACCTGGTCGGGGAAATCCCCGCTAGTTGACGGATCTCGCCCTATAGAGGGAGAAAGATCACCCCCACCTTCCGAGAAAAAAACATGCATTACCTTACGGGATTAATGTCCCTGATAGTTGACATGCCCGGAATCACTAAACAAAATCAATCAATCAATCGAACGGGATGTGTAATGTTGGGTCAAGAGAGATCGAATCGTGATCGATCGAGAGGATGGGATTAATAGGATCGGATGAGATCTTTCGAGGCTGGTTAATACCATCCAACGTTGACAAAACAGTTTTTTCCTTTGTGGACACTTTTATAGGTTTTTAACAAATTATTAGTTACTCGCTCGTAATGATTTGTTCAATTTTAAAATTTTGATAATTATTTATTTATGATTTATTAGACTACAATTAATAGTATACGAGCTGAACAGTTTCCTAATATGCAAAGTTCAACAATATGATCAGGGCGTTAATCGTTCAAGATTATTCTCAAATTCACATGTTTCTCTCACTCACAAAAAAAAAAACAACAACTATTTTTCCTTCATATTCGTGTATAGGATTTCTTATTTTAAATAACTCATAATTAAAATAACTCATGTCACTATTAAAATTACTCATGTCTTTCAGAAATTCTAGGTCAAAGAAAGATAAATTTAGCGTAGAACTAAAAATCACTGATGTGTAGTTTTGTCACAAACCATTTCATACTAAAAAAACAACTTGTTCTTGTTCCGAGGTTTAATAATATTTTCGAACGTGCAGAATACATAATCGTGTTTCGTCAGTTACGGATGGCATTACGATTAGGCGTCAACTGCATTAAACAACTCCATTGTTCGAAGCATTAGACACGCCGACCACGAACCGAACTGAGTTTTTCTGATTTACCCTCTGACGTTTTTCCCGCTTCATTACCGAACGCTTCAAACGCTACGGACGGTTCATAGTCTTGCAATGTTCCCGGCTACTTGAACTCCAGTCCAGTCACGATTTGATATTGCAGGAATTGCATAAAAGAAGACATTTACCGCGCGTAACATAGTATTTCCGACCTAATAGCCAATCCAACAAGCTAACAGAGAGGTGGCACCAGAGCATTAAATAGCCCATTTTGATGCTACAGGAGTTCTCTTAGGAGAGGGGGTACGTAGGAGACGACGGGGTGCGAACCCCTGCCTTCGAGGAAAGGCCGCGCGCGTATGGCGTAAGCTGAGCGCCCACCGCGACCGACGCAAAGGGCAGGCGAGGCTTCCTGGGAGAAGTGCTGGCAGCCGCTAGCGCCCGCCGCGTCACAGCCTCGAGACAGGGCCGGGAATCACGTGGGTGCCCGTTGACACTTCTGTGGTCGTAGGTTTAAGTCCTCAACTAATCCTCGAACTTTCAACCTGCGACCTCAGAATTTTCTTCTGTGAGAAGTGTTCATGCGCGTGTGTATGTAGAGTTTCCCCAATCGCCTACTACGGTCATTAGTCCTGAAAGCGTAGTCAATGTTGTAAACTGGGACGTGGCGGTTGTGGAACTACTGTGGATACTTCATTGATATGAAGACTTCCCATTCAACGATGCTGCAGAAGCAACCGTCTAAATTGCAAGTTTGTTCCCATTAGAAAGTAAGTTACGGCGGCGACCTACATGAGGGAATGTGGGTTTCCACCTCCAGGTTTCTCTTCCCCAAGCGGGGAAACTGCCTCAGCCGGGAGTAGCTCTATGCTCCCAGCATATGTGGTGGAGTAGTGCAAGTAAGTGTTAGTGTGCAAGCGGAGAGGAGGTCGAGGATGGGAAAAGAAAGTTGCGTGCCGTGTAGTCTTATGATTCTGCTCCGGTATTCATCTGCTGTAGGTAGAAGAAACGACGGAAAACTAACGATTAGTGCAGTCGATCGGTTGAATTCTTCTGCAGACAGAGATTGCACTCTAAGTGGCTTCTGTGGAGACTACATTGCTATGAGAGCCCCCGGCTAACGATGCTGCAAAAGCAACCGTTTAAATGGCACGTTTTGTAGCCAAATCCACAACGTGTTTGTTTTGTGGTTTCTATACCGTTAAAAAATTGCTCATTGCATTTACACAATCTTGAACATACTATCCACTGTGTAAGGATAAATCAATCTCGAGATTATGACGAAATTAAAAATTTTGCGGTCCCTGATATCATCATCAGCAGCAGCAAAGGTTAGGTTGATCTAGCCTGATCCGGCAAAGATGTGTAGAGAAGACCAGATCTTCTTTTCTGATATCAAAGAAATGTTTTGTTCGAAAATATAGATCTGTGTGATGACTGCCGTGCGTGACCACTAGCTTCGGTGAAGCTTTGGCTTCTTCATAAATTGCGACATTTTCCCCTCTGTGCTGGCTTATTCTCAACAACTCGCGACAGATTTCGAAGGCGCCACCCGGCGCGTTGTGCTTCCTCTCCATGCTGCGGCGCTCGCAACATCATCAGACGCTTCTATTCTTAGCCTTCCTCCTTCCCTCGACGTTTTTGCCAACACCTTGTCTCCCAAACAGGTGCGGGCGAGGTGTCTCTAAATACGTGCCCAAAAGATGTTAACTCTCTCGCTCGTCGCTATTCCCCTCACAGCGGCGGTGGACTTTTGCGCTTCGATTCGCGCGCGACGTCGCGGCGCGGCCTCCCGCCGCATGCGAATAGGAGAGCGCCTTCCAGGAAGAGCTGGCGCGCGTCAATGGGCGGCGGGGGACGGGGCGTGGCCCGGGGAGCGGGGAGCGCAGGTTGCGGCGCCGACGCCAACAGCGGTGGCGGTGGGTTGGCGGACGAATGTTTATGGAAAGAGGGAAGATGATAACGGAATAACAGTTCTCGGTGATCTCAGCCCCTGTTGGGCTGCCCTTATTTCTATTTATCTAAAGAATGACTGTATTTTTATGAATGTTATCCTTTTTTAAATGTTGATTGAAAGGTATTCTGCTGTCTTATTTATTTGTATACTTGTATTTTACGTTGTTATTATATGTAAACAATCCCTGCAAAGCAGTTATGCTGGTCTATGGAAATAAATAAATAAATAAATAAGTAAATAAATAAGTAAATAAATAAATAAATAAATAAATAAATAAATAAATAAATAAATAAATAAATAAATAAACAATCAAAACAATAAACAATGATGTGTGCCCAACCCGGAATAACAGTTTTGGGTGATCTCAGAATGACTGAATATGGGCTACTCCAATAAAATTATAATATTTAGATTTTTTAAAATTTATATAAAACAATTTAAATATTTGTAATAAATTTATATTTTTTTAAATAATACATTTAAAATATATAACTCATGCTGTCCTATTGCATGAGTGCTATTGCTGCTATGCCAAGAGCAGCGGCGGTGGGTTGTCGGACAAATGTTTATGGAAAGAGTGAAGTTGATGAGTGCCCGACCCTGGAATAAGAGTTTTGAGTAATATCAGCACGTTTGAATATGGGCCACCCTAATAAAATTAAAATATTTAGATTTTTATAATTTTATATTAAATTATTTAAATATTTGTAATAAATTTATAATATATTTAAATAATAAAAAATATAACTCATGCTGATCTATTTTTGAACAGTTGAAGATCTTGCTAGGCAGTTTGCACAGAGGGAATTCCACTACTAGAGATATATTAAATGTTTTTTTACCACTTGTATTTTCCGAGATGTTGAGATCAAATTTGCTTTTAATCGGTATTTTGCACATAATTTGAGTGCATCAGACTGACCGTTATTGGAGTGCGGTAAATGTGTTTTTTTAACGGATAAATAATTTGTTTTAAATTGCATCTCAATTTTAATATCATAATTGAATTTTTACATTTGCACGAATAAAAATAATTGATGGGTACATTAATGGGACGGCACTCACACTGCGTGGTCCCTAATCACATGCTTAGTTTGCTTATGCAAACGTTCACTCCTGTGGGCGCCTTGCAGATGGCGTGGGAAGAGATATTTTTCAAGGTCAGATGGTCTCTGAGGTGTGATCTATTTGCCTTCCAGAGCAAGCATGATCACGAGGTGTAAACGATTTTTCATTTATTTTCTTCCCGTTCGACTTTTGGCTTTCGGGGGTTTTGACAGGTACCATGTTATATACAATTATTTTACTTGCTCATCCTCAGGCAAATGCGGGTCTCGGAACAACCCTTCACAATTTTTTAAATTTCTTTTTTGGATAACTTCACTAAGAGAAGTTTGCATTTGTGGTTTAGAGGAGGAGGGAGAGTGCTTTTGGGAAGAGGGGGCAAATACTTTTATGAATTTGGATGGGCGAAAGATATCTTTGGTGAATCTAGATCTGATGCGTGATGGATAATGTGAGTTTTGGCCGAGATTGAATGTTGGAGTGTTGGGGCATGCTGGAAGGAGAGAATAATATTTTTCAGAGGTTTGTGAGATGAATTCTGAGAGAAGAGGTATTTGAAGCTCTCAGTGGATTTGTGAATTTGAAATGAACCAGAGAGGCTTTCAAGGTTTGCCTTAGATATTTATTTTGTATTACCTGGTCGGTGCTATGTTTCGCCATGTTTGGATAGTTTGGTTGGTGCTATGTTTCGCCATGTTGAACAGTGATAAGGGTTGATGCAAGAAGCCAGCCATGTTACAAGACTCAGGTGAAAACACCCATACCTTACGCGCCCAACCCGTGGCCTTCGCTCCACACAGCTATGATGTCGGCGCCTACTACATTGGACGCCGAACGGTAGCTCAGTGAATGCCGAGTAGCGAGTTCTCTTTGTCGAGAGCCTAACATTCGGTGCTCGCCCTATCCGCAGTAGGTCGGTCTTTTGGCCACATAAGAGGAGTGCACATTCGCAGAGCTCCTCCACTGCTCGAGACCTAATCCAATTTACTCCATCCAATTAACTGACGGAGAAGAATGGCTCATACAAGAAACACATATTACACACTTAAGCCTAACGAAACAGCTTCCAACCAAACGAAATAATGAGGGGCTAGAATCTGTCGTAGGATATGGAATTACACCTTCTGATTGTGTTGTTGAAGGCAATAAAGAGCCACCATATCCTGTAATATAATCTATAACAGGTTTTAACATTTGAAACAATACTACAACAAAATTCTACAAAGTATTTACAATGATATTGCAATTAGAGTAATAAGGAATAACTACTTTGTAAATATTAACTCACTGGGTTCACGACCTCTCTGATTGTTTATTGGCTAAAAAAAATGCAAATACTCCACTATTACACGGTTCTACCTGAATTACTAGGAAAATTGAAAAACGAGGAACAATTGTATAAATGGAGGAATTCAGGAACAAATTCTTCGTAGTATAACTTTTCCGGTGTGAGAGGTTTCATTGTTTTCTAATAACAATTTAATAAGTAACGTCTGCCGTGTATTTTCCTTTCAGTATCTAACCTTTTGTACAGGGCGCCTCGTGAAAGAGAACACTGTGAACATGCGGTGGCAGCCGCGGCGGCCAATGGTTAAGGTGGCGCAGCGCCAAAAGCAGCGGCTGTAGTCGTTAGAAAATAGTTAACGCAAGAAGTAATAGTTGAGAGTGAAGAAAACAGAGGTGGGTTCACCAATTTGTCGCTGCTTCAATTTGTTCACTTCAGGAAATGACGTTTTCTCGGTGCACTGGCTGCTTTCTCACAAGAACGTGATAGTTTGAGTGAGTTTGGAAATCTATTTTAAGCGCTGTATGCCTGTATCTGTGGATCGTCTGGGATAAGGAGCGACAAGACGGAAGGCATTCGTCGGCGGAACAGAGAAGGAATAAAGTAGTCTTGGCGACAGAGGATGGGGTGTGGAGGGAGATGTACGAGTCAGAGTTCAGGAGCGGAGGCACGGAGCGGCGAGGACAAAGAGAAGGGCGGGGACAGAGATTGTGGACGGCGTACTGAGCCCGGAGGTGATGGAAGGAGGCAGAGTCGGAGATGCGGACGACAAGGAAACTTGTGCTGGCGAATGTGACGCCGGGGTCGCGACAGAAGGGGCAGCGGAGGCGGAGTGGGGGTTGCGGCCGGCGGCGGTGATTACGTGGTTGTGGTGGAAGCGACGGCGGTGTGGAGTCGGCGGGATGGTAACGGCGCGGCGCGACGCTGTATAGAGAGCGATGGTGGAGGCAGCGGTTGAGGTGGCGGCTAAGGCGCATGTCTGATCGCCGGGAGGGACATGGAGATGGTGTGTGCAGGGACATGCAAAGTGGCGTCGTCGTCAGGGGGAGGGAGCGGGAACGGCAGGGGAGAACAGCGGGGCTGGGCTGTCGGGAGGAGGAGCGGTGGGCGGTAGGATGGGGCGTGGGCGGCGGTTGTCGAGCTGGGAGCGAGTGCGTTGAGAGGGGATCGCGTTTCCTGTTGAGATCGAGCAGGTTCGTTGATGGGGCCGTTGATGAAGGGGCGGGTCTGTTCAGAGGAGGGCAGCTCCGTTGAGATGGGGGCTGATGAGTTGAAAGGGGCGGGTTCGCGTTGTAGAGGGGGGCGGGTGCGTGAGATGGAGACGGGTCTAGTTGCAGATGAGGTCGGCTTCGTTGAGATGGGGGAGTGGTCCGTTGTAGAAGTGGCGGGTCCGTTGAGACGGAGGCGGGTCAGTGCGAGGGGGTCGTGGTCCGGTGAGAGAGGGGCGGTTCATTGAGAGGGAGGCGGGGGCGGCGGAGGAGGTGGGGCGGCGGATGCTGTCGCACGTTTGCGCGCTCTCTAGCTGTGCCGTTACATAATCTGGGCAGCGTCCAGAGAATAGAGATGACGCGTGGTGGAGCTCTGCGGGCACAGAATTCTCTATTTAAAGCACGGCGCACTTCCCCGGCGCACCTCAACAAATAAACACACTACGCTCGCAACTACGCGTTGTTGTTTATGTGTGTTTACATCTCGTTATGGCGTGTTCGACAGCAATGGAAATACGTTGTAACATCGCAGCCAGTTGTTTGACTTTCAATTAATTAAAATCTCACTGACTGAGACATAAAAGTAAGCATACTTGATACCAATCTGGTAATCATCACATTAGGAGTAAGGGTGCTAGTTATAATAGAAAACATGTTTTATCATTAGAGTGCACTGTGTTTATCTTGAGGGTTTAGCGCTAAGGTAACAGTAATTACTCATAAATGGAGAGTCGCAAATTACCCGGTTACCCTTGATGTTCTATTCGCTGCTAAGAAAATGGCTGTTAAATTATGCTAAGTAGAAAATATTCGCCGCACGCGACCGATTACCATTTAATTCGTGATTGAGATTACATGAAGTTATGACAATGTTATTTGTGAGATCGTTCATTCAGGATGTCAGAATACGGGAGAGAGCAAAGGATTCTTTAAGGTGTCCAGCAACAATAAGACGGAACACATTCGGTATCGACAATATAACACGATATCAGTATGTCAATCTTATCGACTCTTAATAACTGATACTACTACTAATATCTATTGAATTTATATGCGCTGACATGATATAGTCATCACGTTTTCTTAATTTTTATATCGACGTATTGTCACAATTCTTGCGTGTTATAGAATTGTATACCTAGTTTACATAAGAACAACGTGTAAATCACTTCTTGACGTCGCCGCAGAAATATCTGGAACATTGTCCAAGAACAAGTTATGAATGTATTTAAAATGATAACACAATTTTAACTATTTATTAAATGTATTGGCATGCCTTTTTTTCTGTAATGACTATCAACACTTCAGTTTTGATATAAACATCCCAATATTGAATACTGTAAAGTGTGGATACCATTACTCATCGTATCGATCCTCACACGTGACGTCGATAGGCAAGGGCCTCTGCTACGCATCGGATGATTGATTGATTAGTGATTCCGGACACTTTAACTGCTAATGTCATTTGAAGGCTTCCGCGGCCAGAGTCATGTGCGTGATCCGGGTGACGCCGCGTCGAAGGCTGTGTTGCCGACGTTTCGACCATCTTGTCGTGGTCTTCCTCAGGGCTGGTATGCGAGCATGGCATATATGGCATACCTGCCCTGAGGAAGACCACGACAAGATGGTCGAAACGTCGGCAACAGCCTTCGACGCGGCGTCACCCGGACAGCCCAGATCATGCTAATGTCATTAGTCACATAACTGGAGAGCATGTTTATAAATCGGGATGTGGTAGAGATCTTCCCCCGCTGGATGGCGAGATTCAGCGCGGACCTACCCGTGGGTGTGCGCGGTTTTCCCCAACCAGGTATCTCCCACCGGGTACCTCTCTGGCATTCGCCTAGTGTTCATCGAAGAAACCACTGACCAGCTAGAAATGACTTCCAGAAAGCGGCTGAATTCGACCTAGCTATGAGCGAGAGTGGAACCCTAGGAGGCAGCGCAGTGACGCCCTGAGCCACCTGGGCAGGTCCGTGGGACGCGAGTGCGGAGGTGGCCGAGGAGCCGAGCGCAGGTGAGCCTCGTCACCGCAGCGCGGAGGGTCTGGACGCTGTCGCCAGAGGGCGACACCCGATGCCTCCGCGAGTGCAGAGGCGCGGGCGGTGACAGGTGTGGTCGCGAGGGGGGAGGAGGGGCGGGATGGGAAGGTGCCTTCACGGCCGCTGCTTGAGTCTCCGCAAGGCAAAGCATTCGGGTGCCCGTTCATCTGCCAAGCGATAAGAAATTTGCAAGAAGTATAGGGATTTTCAACACGTGGATATTTAATGATTTTTGCAGAAGAGATGTGGGATATTTAAATGATAACAATCCTATACATAAATTTTCATTTTTTTGTTTTCGATATTAACAGTATGCATAATTACTCAATCTTTCACACAAACTCAAGCAATTTCACGTATAATTAGGTGAGAAATCCTTATATTTTGAAAAAAATTCCCACGACCTCATTAAAAGATCTGTTTTTTAAGAATATATGTCATTCAAAAGAAACATCTCTACCTTTAATAGGGTAAATATAGGAAGATATCGAAAAAAATCAAAACTTTCGTATTTTTAAAAGTTAACGTATTCAACGAAAATCAAACCTATACTATTTTAAAAGCACACTTTACTCTATCCGATTAAATTATATAAATAAATGTTGGGCTATTTTTGAGAAAAAATTGAAAACATCCTTCAGGCTTCGTGTGACAAAAATGAAAATATCCATTTCAAAGTCAACTGCACTCAGACGGTTTGGGAAATACGATTATTGGTGAATATGTTGCTTATGGTTTGGCATTGTTCATACAAACGGACGGACTCACAGACGGTTTTGCCGTAAACCATTTTTTCGGTATCAAGGACCCACACCATAGTAACTACACAATTTTCTATATGATACATTAAATAGCATGCACTTCCCACTTGAAGTTGTGGTAACTAAGTAATTCCCTGGCATTTTAGTATCCTCTGGGTTTCTTAGACTTCCCCACAGAAAAATGTTAGAGGAAGAACTTTACTACCAAGAGGAAAAAATATGAACCACTTTTTCCGTATCAAATACCTACAGCACTAATATTTCTACCAAAAAATCGCCGTTTTTCTCTGCAGCGTTCACTATATTAAGTATCTTGTATGCAACAAAGTAATATACCTTTTTTTTTTAAACATCGCTAATATTATACATGAAATGTATTGTACTATACAATTATTTGTATACAATGGATTTATTTCTAGAGTGTTAAATGTGAGAATTGAAAGGTTACACTTTTAATTTCCATTGATTTCGGTTAGTAGTTTCAATATTTCAATATAATTGGGAGGGCATTATTTGGCCGTGTGTAGTGCCGTAGATAAGGCCTTGATACATTAATCCGGCCGTGGGGGTGAGGCCAGAAGAACGCAGGGTGCAGTCGGAGGAGGTCGGGCTACTTCATTCGCATGCGAGGCACGTGCGCGCGGCCGCCGCCTTCCTGCACGGAGACAGCGCGGCGCGGCTCGGCGTCTCCCGCCAGTACACGGCCTGCGCATGCCGTCCGCCGCTGCACTTGCAGCCGCGCCATAAATCCGGAGGCCTCGACGCGGGGGCGGGGGCGGGGAGACACGAGGACCAGCGACACTGTGCGCTCCGCCGTTTCCCTCAGCGCGGCCCGGAGGCCGCCCGCTCCATGCGGCCTCGGGCACAGAAGGGCGGAGCAAGGAAACTAACTGGCCACGGACTGGCACACCGTGCCTTAGAGCCGTGAGTCGGTGACAAAGTTAGATAATTGATAATTAGAGGCGGTGAATTGTCTTAGAATTTCTAAGAAAAATACACATTGAAAACAAAGATTTTATTTTCAAATTGGTCTCCCATTGAAAGTTTTAAAATAATTTCCATTCCCATAAGTGGGGATGAGGTGCGTAGGTGAATAATGGTATCCCAGGATATGAATTTTGAAAATATCGTTTACAATTACTTAATTTTTTCTGATATGATGTACTTTTCTCATAATATCCCCGTTTTTAGTTCATTTTCTAACCAATTTAATTTTGTCGACTACAGCATCATCTGTCAGCCGAAATTCTTTTTAAACATAGGTCAAATTGGATTAATTTTTCTAGGAATCCAAATGTGCAATACAAAATTCGGGTTCCTATTTAAGATTTTTCACCCCCCTCTTCCACCCCCTCTCCCTCCCCCACCTTATACACGCTCTACACTAACACATATGTCGAGAGACCAGTCGGGAGTATAGTTAGAGCTTCCGGCTGGGACGGGCGTCCGTTGGTGGGAGATACCTAGTTGAGGAAAAACGCCACAAGCCGACGTGTATGTTACCTCTACCGCCTGCAATAAAAGCCACTACACTTACGAGACTAATTGTATTAGTAGTTCGCGCCCGGAATCATCAATAAGTGCGGAATCATTCGCCAAAAAAGCCTGTCATATGAGGTACGAACCCACAACCCTGCCGAGCAGCAGCCGCTTGCGCTTTACCCGTAGCCAGCTTTGCCCCGCACAGAAAGTCCGTGGCGTCGCCATAAAGCAAGTCATTTATCAGAGGGAGAGAGTTAATTTCCTTTATCGGAAGCAAGCATCGGTTTCTCCGAGCCGCCGTGGATGTGGGTCAGCGCCACACGTGCAGGCGCAGTTGCGGGCGGCGACCGCCTCCCTCCCGCATGTCGCAAACTCCCACATGCGCAGCGGCCGCTGCATATGCGGGCGAGACCCGGCACGTACGCATGCCTCCAAGTGTAGAGGGCGGGCTAATGGAGTGGACGAAATTGCGTTGGTCCGCGTAGGCCAGATACATTATCAGTAACGTGACCATTTATTATGTATTTTCATAATGGCACATCTCTTAATTTTCCGGTAACCATATGTTTGGTCTCTAAAATGCATATGCCTTGCTAGTTTTTTTATACATTAATGAAATTAGCAGAAATAAACACATCAAAATAAACAGTGTATCCCATCTTAAAATGTTCTTAAAGAAAAACAAACATATTTAAGAATATTTGATGTTGATTTCAAATAATCAAATCATGGCAGGGATTCTCAAAACTGTCTTTGATGATTATCCGAACATTAAGAACTGACCACTGTTTTTTTCGCTCGGCCACAACTTAATCGTGAATAGAAAATATATTTTTATGGATGCATTAGTGTCAGGCAGGAATAAAATATATTCAATAATTAAATATGTTATAGATATATAATATATAAATATTTACAATAATAATAATAATAATAATAATAATATAATACATAAAGGTTTGTTTTCTTAGTAGTGGTTCGCTCTCTTTCTCAAAACGGGACCTACTGGTGTACCGAAAGGGTACTTGGGGACATCGAGAAGATTTGTTTAAAACAGAACTACATGATACAACATGAAACAACAAATTACATGATACAACAAATAATTGACCGGAAGCATGTACAAACTGTATACTACCATATAATATATTTATTTTATTTTCCTTCACACATGCAGTTTCTTGATTATAAGTCAAAATCAAGTCAATAATATTAAGTCGTGATGTAATGTGTCAGTAATTACTCAGTTTAGAGTTTTCTTGCTATGTTGTTTTAATTAAACACCTGCTCTGATTCACGGGTTTGAAAGACTTTACCGCGAGGTTCTGACTCTACAACTGAATTGTAGTAGAATTCTCATTCATGCTTTGGAACCTTGGATCAAAGTCGGGCATGGTACGGGATGGACCCCTGCGTTTCAGCAATTGATGTGGAGTTGGGTTGGACCCGGGCATAATGTTGCTGAATGTAAATTTATACAATTATTTAGTAAGATGTGTACATCTTGTGTCCTTTTTGCATTTAATGTTATTAATTTGTATGTTGTATATTCATATTGATTTTTCTGCGTATTTTGTTGTTTTCACACTATCACTGAGGAGGGAATAAAATGTACCATAATGCGACAAACTAATGGTTTAATGGTTTCTACTCACTCGGACCAAATCCCGTGAACTACATTCCTAATTACATCATGATCGTGAATTCTACAATGATAAAAATAGAACCGCAACTCTCAAAACGGGAAATATGGCATTAAGCATGATACATAATACATTAAGCATGAGTTACCATGGAAGTGGCAACTTGACACTGAAGTAACAGAAGAAAAAAAAGTAAGTAATGAGATCAATAACATCGATTTAAGTGTTTTATAAGAGAAACAATTAATTTCCATAACACATTTTAATTTAAAATCACACACTTTAAAAATATCTCAATTTCAAATAATTTTTAATCGGAGAATATGTGTATTATGTTTTGCTAGAAATGTAAAGCTATGAATCACATTACGTTCCATATTATCGATTTACACCAGTGCTTTGCCTATAAACACTACCTACAGTGAGTCTGCTCCTCAGTCTCTTGGCCGCAAGGAGTCTTACGTAATTCCATCCAGATAGCATGACTTTACAGACCGGACATGTTCAATGCACTGATGATTAATGCAGAGATTTGCCGCTGCTTGAGCCAGCGGGGCGTTCGCTACGAAATGCCATTGCCATTCATCGTACGAAGGCAAGATTGTACGTCGTTGCTGTAATTTACTCCTTGTTTTCGCAGGAGCAGTTTCGCCATCGTTTGCATGACCAAAATGGTGCATTGAGTCAATCAAACACGTTTCATTGAACGAGTGGGACAGTTCAATCGTGGAGAACTGACATTTAAGTTTAAGAAGAAAAAAATACTTAAAAGGAACATGATTAAAATTGCCTGAAATGTTCGTGAATGTGTATTTGAAAGTTGAATTAAAGTGTTAAGAAACATTGTGTTACCATTCTAAAACTCACTTTCTCTCGGGATTCGCACGTTATGCACGATCTGACTGCATATTGAGTGCTTTGCTGAGAGATAGACAATTTTATACCCTTCATTTCAAATCATGGTCTGCAGCTCTTCTAATCCTGAGCACGTACATCGCAAGGTACAGACCGCTCAGAAGTGCAGCTTGGAGTGTTAGTGTCCGCATCCAGTGCAGTGCCTTGTGACACTGCCTAGGACGTTGCCTAAAAACTTTGCCCATCTGCCACCCTCTAATCTTTGACATGTTAAAGACATATGGAGACTGATCTTATTCAGAACTACTGAAGTCAAAAGTATGGAACAGTTAGAAAGTATGGAACAATGCCTAATTGTTGTGACTGCTGGAAACACGCTGGCAAAGTTACCCGACCTTCTTCAAGACTAATAGAACTCTGAAGAGGTCTTCCACCGTCGGCCGAAACGTAGACATTACATATCTGTAACTACTGGCAACAGGTTGATGGTATGCTGTCTACACTGTGGTCATCTTTAGGGATAATAAAACCCTAAATGTCCAAGAACCGGTACTCTTAACTCTGTGGCGATTATATTTACACTTCACCCAACTGTTCTTTAGTTATTCCCATATCTGATCAACCTTCCTCAGTTCCAAAATGTGCCTTATAACAAGTGACTCCTACACAGCCCCCGTCATTCCCACCCGTCCCTTTGTTCAATACCGGGAGAGGTAGCTCAGGGTCTCAACTGATGTCACTGCAGTGCGTATGACCGGGAGGGCCTAGGTTTCAAATCTAGTCGGTGGTTGGGTTTTCGAAAGAAGGTAGATAACTCGGCCGAGTTCAGTCGTTGCCCGGAGAAGAATTCTATCGAACGGCCTCTCTGATCAGTAGTTTTCCGTGGTTTCTTCAGTGAACACTTGTCGAATGCTGGACCCTAATAAACGGGCCGTGGCCCCGTGCGATCATTTCTTCTCCCCTTGTCCTATTCTCACCCCTTGCTTACACACACTTACTCTAATATACACTACACTACCACACACGCCGGGAGACCGGTCGGGAGCTTACAGCTTGTCCCGGCTGAGGCGGTGCTCCGCTGGTGAAAGATACCTGGTTGAGGATAACTCCACTATCCGACGTTAGGTCACCGCCGGATCTGAACATCTAGCGGGTGAAAGATCACCGTCACCTCTCGAGGGAGAAAATAACATATGCTACACTTACGGGACTAAAGACCTTGAGGCTCCCGGATTCACCAATCAGGCAGTAAGCTGTGTTGAACGTAGCATCTATTTCTTTCGTTCCTTTTTTTCCCTGCCGCGGATACCTTCTCCGCATGCAGCATTCTGATTGGCGCTGTTACAAAGAATCGGTTATCTACGCCCGGGGCCTCGCACCCGTCCCTTGCGACGGGCGCCGTAGGGACGAGAGTCCGCGGCGGCGACGCGGCAAGGGGCTCGCGCGTTGTGTAACGGGTGCCTCTTTCTGCAAATATCAGAGCGAAGTCGTGACGGGCGTGGTCGGCCGAGCCGCTTGGCGCCCCCGCCCCCTGCCGACAGCCTCGGCCGCAGGAAACCAGACGCCCCGCCCCGCGCCGCGCCCTTTAAAACCGGCTCCCGGGGGCAGGGCAAGCCGTTCTACTATAGGTGCAAACGCCGTGACGAGCCCTTTAATTGCTTCTGGCTAGGGATTCTCAGGGTTGGGATAATCGAAGGCACAATTCTCCTGGAAAATATTCCTGGGACGAGGTCTCGACGCATATTTAGTGGTTTGTACTCATTGGAATGCTATACTTTTAAAATCCACTTTCGACTTCTAATCTATTATCTGCTTCAAGATTCTTGTCGCTTCTACTTATTATAACAGAATATGTACAATATATAATATGTAAAATAATAAGTAATGTTATTTACCCTTGCCAAGGGGTCAATTCATCCACTGTACGTGCCTCTTTTTCTTGGTTTCACACTTTGAAATGTTCAAATCAAATCGAGAAAATTGGACGAGAAAAAATTACCGAGACTATTATTTGGATTCGTACAGACTGTGTGTTTCAAGCGGGAATGTTCAAATCAATTCTATTCGTCATAGGGGTTTTTAATGACACCTCTCCCCTACGAAGAAAACTGCTAATTCACTCTCTGAATCTACAACGTGGTACATGCGATTTATTCGACCCGAACGCGACTGGTAACGAAATATCTTCTACTTTACCTCATGGAACATCTTTTTACGAGTAACAGGAAACCATCGGAACCATAAACAGCAAAAAAAGTAAAACTTACAAAATTTAAAAACAATTCTTCAATATTTGACACTTCGTGGGATAAAGTCACCCTGTATCTTCCACCTTCTCACCCATTCCCGAACACCTCGTATCTACAAGAGATTTTATCCATCCCGAACACGGCGGAGTCCGCAACGGAGCCTCCCCCCCCCCGGTTCGCGTCGCGTGGAATTTTTCGGTCGAGCGCGAAGCCCCGCGCGGCGACCGCAACCCACGAGGGGATCCGATTCCGGGGCCGTGTGGATTTACCGCGGGCGCGCTGCCAGCGCTTGATGTACGGCGCGGCGCGGCGTGCGACCGGCGGGCGGCGCCAAGCCGAAGCAAAGCCGGGCAATCAGCCGCACGCACAGCAGGTTACAATTACTCGCATGAGATAATTGCCGCTCCACGCCCGCGCGCCGCGCCGCGGAAAAAGACAAGAGGCGGAGGCGTCGCGTGACGGCCGGCCTTTTCGCCTGGACGCCGTCCGCCCATTCCGTCGCCCCCAGGGCGTCGCACCGCGGGTGTCTCGGTTCACGCCCCGCGCACGCCGCTCGCGCCTCGCGTGCGAAGGCGGGACGCCCAGCGCTTCTGGGGCGTCATGTTCTCCTTGGAAACGTGTTCGAATCAGGGAGCTCTCCGTGAATGAATGACCCAGTTTCTGCTGATAGATTTGATGTAATTAGATAAGTGTATTTGTGAAATAGGAGCCAAATAAGGTAAGTATAATAATTAATTGGTTTAGCTTGTTGGTCCTGGCTCAAGGTGTAAACAATTCGAAAACTAAGATTGTGCAATGAAGTAGAATCTAGAGGAAGATGGAAAGCTACCAATGAGAAGCTTACAAAGAGAAGCCGGTTCGGGTAAGAAGGAGGAGAAGGTCAAGGAGGAGGAGGAGGAGGAGGAGAAGAAGAAGAAGAAGAAGAAGAAGAAGAAGTAGTAGTTAGGGATGAGCAAGTCGCTCATGTAGAATAATGTCACACCATTGTTTCATTCTACTTAAAAAGAATTCAAAAGAAAGAACCTCCGACCAATATATTGCCCATTTTGTGCTGATTGGTAATATAGGTTGTATAATGTTAGGCTATTTCGTCAATGCTAGGAGCCCAAAAAAGCTATTTTTTAATGATCTGCTGCAAATTGTTGGAACATATTAAAAGTGACTCTATTAAAAAGTGACTCTATTAAAAAATTGTCTGTGAACTTAAAAGAAACAGTGAAAATGATGTCTTAAATTTTAATCATTTTTGGACAAAATTCTTCTCTAGCAAGCAGCGTTGGACCCAACCCAAGAACTATTAAACATTAATATCACGTGGAATCAATCTAAATGCAGAGAATATTTAGAGAAGAAGAGAAGGAAACAGAAGCAAGATAAGAAAAAAATAGAAGCAAAAAAGAAACAGTAGAAAGAAGAGTACAAGCAGGAAGGAGATGTTGGATACAAACAACAAAATAAAGAAAATAAAAAAGAATAAAAAGATAAAACGGGAAGTGGGGGAGCCTTGGGTGGGGCAGGCTGAGAGTCTGAGTTTCACGCCCAGAGCAAGTCATTTGCTAGCAGCTGGTATCGACGTGAATGAAAGCATGACACCGACAGGTCGAATGATGTCAGCGCATTGTAATGTGCCCCTTGCAAGAATTGTCGGTGCTAGTCAGAAGGAGCGAGTTTGTGTGTGGCGACTGCGATGGAAAGTAGAGAAAGCAGACAGCCCATGACTGTGTATTTGTCAGTCAAATGTCAAACTCGTTTTATCAAGATGTCGTTCGCAAGACTTTTTTTATGATTTTTATTTTGCAACACTTCGATAACAAAATCACATACGATGTTCTAGTGGTTACATTCTTTCAAGTACTAATATGTGAGTGCAGTAAAATACATATTGTCAAGAACAAAAACTTGATGTAACTTGTATGATGTAACAACTAATAATGATATGTAGAAAATGTTAAAAGGAACGTAGCTAAAAACATTCTTTAGTGAAATAATGAAAGTAACGTAGTTTTATAATGAAATTTCTTCTTCCAGGGTGTATTTTATAACGGGAATCAACAAAATTAAGCAGTGTGGAAATTGTGAGTTAGTGTACCATAAGATCAAATAAAGAGTGAGGCTATAGCAAAAAAAGGTTAATAATTATTTCTAATCATCGACAGTCGTGTCAATCGATAATACATGCCCTATTAAGCATAACTTCCCCGATACTAATTTGGCAAGTCGTCGTGTTTCATTATTTTATGTATCCGCAAATGTCGACGCTGCAGCGGTGTTCGTCAGCCCAGCCCAGCCCAGCCCAGCCCAGCCCGGCGCGGCGCGGCGCGTTGGCAGGCCAGTGGGTGATTGGCGGAAGGGTGACGTCGGATCGCCCCACGTGACCCCCCGCGCGCCTGCTCTCACCCGTCCGATCACCGCCGCGCGGCTCGTATGCAGATGCGCCGCCACTCGCAGGGGAATTTACGGGCGCCGCGCTCCGCCCGGGCCAGCTCTCGCGTTCCTGCTCCGGCGCTAAGCGAGTATCTGCTTTCCTAACCCGTTGGGTCTCGGAAACCTTGCGGCCGTCTCAGATTCAGCTGGCGCTGAGGCGGTTCGGACGTGGAGAACTATGCCCAAAGCGCGCGCCGCGGGGGGCCGCAGTCGGCAAGCGCGTAGCGTCGAAGTTTCAGGGTTGCGCATCGTGGTGCCAGTGTTTCCACCATGTTACTGCATGTATACAGCGATTTATCCAACGCTGCCGTTGGCAGGCATCAGCTGTTGACAGTTTCATCCAATCTGGAACTTGTACATCACCATAGTGACATCACTCTGGTGACGTTCAAGCTCCCGATTGAATGAAACTGTCAACAGCTGATACCTGCCAAGGGCAGAGTTGGGTAAATCGCAGTATATTACATTGAACATCCCATCATCGTATTCATAATTAAATCAAAGTAGGCGACCTAATAGGTGCCTGACCTGGATGGCCGAGGTGGCTAGAGCGTGTGCCGACTGAGCGCCTCGGTCGGAAGGGTCGCGGGTTCGAGACCCGCCGAGGGCATGGTTGTTTGTAACGTATGTGTATTGTCGCGGTGGGACTTGTGAGTCTGTTGACCACGGTCTGAGGAGCCAGAAATTATGTCTAGTGTAAAGATTAATGTGTGTCCTCATGAGGGACACAGTGGGTACCGGATACAGGTAGCCGAAATCGGCATGCCTGAAAGGTGGAAAAATACCCCGAACATTTTACTGCCTGTCCGGGAGACGACGCTGCCTAGGCTACAGATGCCAACGTTTCGGCCGTCACCGTGTGACCTTCCTCAGGGCAAAAATCAAATCCGTACTGAAATCGGTCGAAAACCCTTCGCTTTCATTGTAAACATATTACCTTTAATGTTAATTCTCAAAGGTTACATTTATATTAAAGGAACTTTGTATGGTCTTTAAAGACAATTACTATATCGTAAATTGTAAGTAACAAAGTATTACTGAATGATTCGATCTAAAAAGATATATGTGGAAGAAGAGAACAATTGCGAAATGAAAATAAGTTTAATGAATTAAAATGCGTCCGCTGTACTGACTGTTCGTTTTTTCATCACTTCCTGTGACAGCTTTCTTCCAGGAGTTAATAACAAAAGACAAGTCATTCTTTTTAAATGCTTTGTTGTCACCTTGCGACAAATCGTTTGGCTTGGAATCATTATGTGTACCTTCAGTGCGACCCAAATGTCAAACATACACTATTAACAAAGCAATTTTTTTTTTGCATGTGCGACTCGTTCCATTGGCAAGCAACCTTCTCCGAACAAAAGAGACCAAAACAGAACGCCACCTTCGATAAAGCGTTTGTCCTCCTAACAACAAAGCCCCAACAGCACATGATTTAGCGCGGTGCGCCGTTACCTGGAGCTAGCCTTGAGGGCGAGGCATTCTCAGCGACAAAGGCCCTCGCCCGTGGCTGAAAGGCCCATTGAGCGGCTAATGAAGAGCACTGGCGCCCAGGGGCGTTGCTGGCGGGCAGGGCGGGGCCTCGGGCGGGGCTGCCAGTACGTTTTGGACAAACAGCTGAACAATACGGATCAAGGGAGCACACGTGGCATATGCGAACAATATATTCCCTTATCACCGGCCACATCAGATTGCTTATTCTAATTTTTCGGGCTCGTTAACTGTACTGTTCGTTGATCCCGTAAGTATGGTGCATGTTACATCCTGATGTTCCTCCACTGCTCAGATCCGGTGCTAAAGTACATGTCGGCTTTCGGGGTTCCCTCTCCAGGTATCTGCACTAGAATTTTTCCTGAGATGTATGGTAGTGTGGTGCATATAAATGGGGGGGGGGGTAAAAATGGCAAATATCTTGGTCTTTTAAGCCGTCTGCTAAGGGTCTGCTCCAGCATTCACCGGAAATTGATCGAAGAAACTACGAAAATCAGCCGATCTGAGAGCAGTTAGCCACTAAAATTCTCCCCCAAGTTGTGGTTAAATTCGACCCTGCCACGCAGCGAGTTTCGAACATCCGTTCCCGTCAGGTCTCGAACGTCAGGTCCTCCAGGCCAACGAGGCTGCACAGACGGCTGGCGGAGCGAGCGGGGCAGAGACGGTGTTCTGCACGGCGTCGTATAGTGTACGCTGTGCACGGAATCTGACCCGAAGCAGCTCAAGGCGCGGCCGTTGCTCACACGGTCAAACCCCGCTATCAGGACTAGGCTGTTCCCTGGGCACAACTCTTTGTTGTTCGTACTGCGCTAGGCTCGAATTTCAGCCTTGAACTTACATCCGCATACTCGCAGAACTGCCGGAGCCGTACTAGTTAAAGGCCTATACATTGTAATATGGTGCGTCACTCGCATAATATAGGATAGACCAGAGCAATGTAAGTGGGTTGCACACTTGGCGTGCCCTGCCTCAGCGCTCTTTCTCAGATTTAAATCTAGTAAGTCGTGTCAGATCATGAGCTGGACGAAGTTATCCAAACAGTAGCTATGTTACAACTTTAATTTTTTATATCAAACTTCCCAATTGCATAACCACGTTGCAGCTGATATTTTGTCACATCACAAATCACTGTATTTAAATCGTACATTTGCGGGTTTCGCTGCTTGTCGATACAACCCCAAAGGAGGGTTGGATGGAAGGAGCTCGGGCACGATCGGCTCTTCTCTAGTGAAAAACATGTGGCTCAAGGAGCACTAAAGCGTTTCATCGTGATCTAACTCAAGAGTTTTGCATTAGAGCGGCCCTGAATAGACAAATTGCTCATTCCTAATCCCAAGCAATAATAGAAAAGAATCGCGTGCGGTGCGTGGCCTGCTTTAGGCTCTGCTCCATCATAGATCGTCCTCCTCCCATTGATATTCTCGTTTAGGCGGCGCCGTCAGTCTCGAGATCTCAGAAGGAAACGAATGAGAAGAAAGTCCGAATGAAATTCGAATGAAATCCAAAGTCCGAATGCGTGCAAATGAAAAGATTTAACCAATAATTACAATTGTTAGAACAATTTTTTTAAAATACGATTTTAAAAATACTTTTGTATTGCTGGAGTAATTTGAGATGTTGGTTGCATGAAATGATTCCACAGTTGTTGTATTTTTTGTTTTTGAAGCTGGTGTCAATGAATTACGTGGCTTTACTGTGCACCCTTAGAAGTCAACGCAAACCAGAGAATTCTTAACAATTTGGATGATATCACGGTAAATCAATGAACACATTTTTAGTGTCTTAGCACATGACAACCACAAAAACACTTATTTCACCAATTGGCGTCACAATGCTGAGGTAAGTGTATGAGCTTTAAATTCACCGTACAAGTCTTTCCAATTTTAATTTAAAATACAGTGGTAACTTTTATATTTGCAAATTCATTCGGGCATTCAGCTGTTATTTTTGGAAAACTCCCTTGAAAAAAAAACATCTTTGGGAAGATTTTTATAGGTGATTCTCAGAATTCATTTGTCAGAATCCCTCTCAGAACAAAACCCAAGGCATACTGCGACTGGACAGACAGGGCCAGATTCCTCCGAGCACTTTGCTACAGTCCAAAAAGTTCAAAAATTACGCCAGGAGAATCCCCTGGCAACGTCACATTAGGGCGGCTGACTTGATCAATGGGCTTCTACAGAGCCAGAGGCTCGGAAAATTGCTGCGATTATCGCCAATGTATTCAGGTTTCTTCAGTAACAAATTGCAGTCTGAGGCAACACTCCATTCAATGTTAAAGAAATTACACCTAAGTGTCCTCTGCAGCAAGTATTTGTTGATTCAACCGCCACCTTAACGTCTTCCTATTGGGAGAACGAATTTCTGCATTGCCATGCGGTCGAGTTTCTTTTCCCTCCCTGAGATAATCAGGAGATACAAAAATAATATTAACATTCAACATTCGATTCAATGCGAATGACTTTAGTTATTGGACGATGAATAAAAACAAAAAGAAGAATACGACTTCGTTCCGAGATCTATTTTTTTTATAAAAGTTTGCCAAAAATATGATTGTCAAGAGAGAGCCAGCAATGATACCAATTATGTAAGAAATAAGTTTCGATAATTCATTTTCTTATTAATCGATATTATATTGCGTATTGATTGATCATGTTTTTACAGATCGTTCATCGTTGTTCAATTATTATATTTTAATCAAACAGTATCAGCAGATGTCATGCATATTATAAAATAATTTAGTAATTTACAACTGCAGGGCGTAACATTAGTGCGAAAAAGGCATAATTGAGACAAGCTCTGTGTAGGGGCACGTAACATTATTTTATCGATCGATATTTATTCATATCGGCCTTATCTGACAAAACCTAAATGTTCCTTATTTTCCTCAGGACATTTTTGCGAGATATAAATTATCGTGGACGTTAAAATTCCAGAATGCTTAATTACTCTGAACGTGTGCATGCCACAAAATTGAAATTTCTGTAATCTCTCAGTCATTTTGTCTTTTTATCATCGTACCTAATAGACAATTTAAATACATTAATCTCTTTAAAACTGATTTATACCATTTTTTGTTCTAGATCATAAAAGAGAAGAAAACTGGAAACGAAAAGGATCTCACAAGGATGGGAAAAAGACTAGTTTTCAAAAGTTGCTAACTTCACATTCTTTGAAACTTATATTCATCATTCAACTATTTATTTATTTAAAATGTTGGAAAGAGATTCTGAAGCTGAAGAAAACAATTACGTCATAGTTTTTTGTGTTTTTGACTAATAAATAAAAACAAAACTTAATTCAAGAACAAATCATAATAAGTGTAGCTCTGAGGTAGTTTTTCCCGTTTTTGTAGCTGAACATTGTGTGTGTGCGTGTGAGAGTGGTGTGTGTGTGTGTGCGCGCGCGCTTGTGTCTGAGCGGAAAGAACCATGCACAAACATGGATGGGCAGCAAGTGGAGTCCGAGTTGCACTAGTTCTCATTGCAGGGGTGTTGCATAACCCACCTTTCTCTGCTCCATCTCTCAACAGCGGCAACCGACCCTCTCCGAAGCCGTTCTCTGGCAGCGAAGTTCGAGAAAAGGGAATGGTATACAATTATCGAACTGCGGAGGCAATCGTGCGTGTCAAGGACTACTGACAACTTCTCGCAGTCTAAGAGAGAACAAACAGACTCAGTCAGAGAATTAAGAATAAGTATCCTTGCGCAGAAGAGAGCTTTGCGCGTTGCAACAGAGAACAGTAACTAAGGCGTTTTTAAAAATCACAAGACCTCTCATTTGCAGGGAAATAGTAGAAAAAAGAAAGAAAAAAACAGTGTTGTGAATATCTTCCAAGAGTGGAAAGAAATTGCCTTTTGCAGTGTGAATTACCTAATTGTATTTAAAAGCCTTAAAGAAACAAAATGTTTTATTTGCAAAATTAGAAGTAGCGATGTCCATTAAATTAAAGAAAAATATTAATTATGCATTAGTTATAATAACAAAATATAACTTATTCAGAAATTTGGAATTCAAAATAAGATGAAAGAGAAGTTCGGTGGACAGCGATAGAGAGTAGAGGCATCATTACAGGAGTTTCCTTAACATCGACGTTGAGATACTGTTTTTTTTTATATCCGTACAAAAAATGGAAGAGTAATTCTGTTCGTATATGGAATATCAAATTTTTATAGAAAACGAATGTGCATTACAACATTACATGTATTGAAAATCATGAACAATAAACACGTTTAAAATGCAACTCGTTTCCTTCACACTTAATCGTGTATAAAAAACAAATAAAAATGTACTGTTTAGAAAACAATGACAAATATAAATTCTGTCTACTGTTAATTTCAGTTTTAAACATCGTTTCTAAACAGCATGGAGAGGATAACATACCCCTCAGCAGAATACCTATAAACGCTATACAAATTAATCCCACCAAACAAAAAAAATTGGGAGAATCTGTTAATACGTTGAAAAAATTCTCCTCATATAGAAATTCATTTTATGCTAAGACGACGCGAAATTTTATGTTAAGACTAAACGAATTTGCGTTTTTCGTCGATTTCTACTAATAAGTTGTTTTTCACCTTTTTACGTCATTTTTAATGCATATTTTGCTCATTTCATCGATCTTAATATTATTCTAATGCTACTTGCTTCTAACACTATTTACGAGCTGCAACAATTGTTCACCACAATTCCTGAGTTGCCTATTCGTTTTCTTCACTCATATATTGTAACGCCAGCCGTTGTGAGTACTAATCTAAGGTTCCTGTGATGCCTATTGGCGGAGTTGTCAGTTCGGCGGATTTCGCGATAAATAAAGGCAGAGATTTTCTTGTAAAAAACAATCCAAACCAAAAGTTTCACTTTTGCAAGCTGAGTTCAGTTGAACAATAGGAAGAAGCCTCAATTACATTAGTAACATACCCAACAGCTTGAGTTGTTCATCAGAAGTGGTTTGGATTAAAAGTTTTTTCGTCATTTTTCTTTGCGAATTTTTTGTGATTTTTAAAGTGTTTTAAGGACATTTTATTGATACTTTTTGGCAATGTGGTCATCAAAATCCGCCTCCTTGTAACAAGGGTTCCAGCACCGCAACGTCTCCCGCCACCCACGTGGATTGTGCAGCCCGTGAGGCGGTGTGCAGTCCGTTCGCCCGTGAAGCGGCGCCGGAGGAAGCGACCGGTCGTCCGCACCCACGCGCGTGGCGCCGCGGCGCGGCGACGGCGGTGGCAGCCTGTTACGCCAGCGGCCACTCCCCCTCCCTGCGCAAGCGCTTGCGCAACCCACGCCGCCACCGCCGGAGCCGCCGGCGCTCGCCAGAAATTTTGGGCACGTCCCCGGCCACGCCCACGCGCCGAAACCCCGCCGCCGCAGCACAGTGGACGGCGCGAAGACCCACGGGGCGAAATCGTTCGCTCGACGGAACACAAGCCAGAAGAAGGAAAGAAGAACAAACGGGCCACGGACGGCGTCAGATCTGTCCTTCTCATTCCTTGTCTCATTACTTTTACGCACTTACACTTACATGCACTATACTGACACACATGCCGGGAGACCGGTCGGGAGCTTAGAGCTTCTCCCGGTGCCCCGCTGGTGGGAGATACCTGGTGGCGGGAAACTCTGCTACCCGACGGGTAGGTCGGCAACGGATCTCGCCATCCAGCGGGGGAAGAACACCGCCAGCTCTCGCGATAAAAACAGGCACTTCACTTACGGGATTAATGATCTTAAGAGCTGACGCCCCGTGAATCGCCAATCAATCAAGGAAGAAGAACAAGAATACGACGGCGACGGCGAAGAAGAAGAAGAAGAAGAAGAAGAAGAAGAAGAAGAAGAAGAAGAAGAAGAAGAAGAAATGCCATCATCTAGCTACACACGCATATGGCTTCATCCATAAACTGTCTCAAGCACGCGCTTGGGGCCCCACTGTATTCAACATGTTTCTTATAGTAGACAATTAAAAAGAAATTTTAATGTCATATTTATAAATTGTGAAAGTTATATTATAGTTTTTTATTAACTTTGATTTCACATGATCAGAATTTCAATATTATTCGTGAACCTCATTCCAAGCCTACCTTAGCTGTTTAGTTTATGATGGCTGCGAGTATAAAATTCACAATATAAGACAATTTAGCTAAGAAAGAAACTGCTGACATTGACTACTCCATTTTTGGAACAATGGGTATAAATGGGTCAATAAGCACACTGCAACAGCCGACAGTCCGCTCGGCAGGACAAAAGAGCCACGACGATGCATTTTGAATTGACACGACGAGTTAGCCAAAAAGATTGACCAGCATTCCAGACGAAAGCTGTAGCAGAATAAGAACAGAAAGGCAATCAAGAACAAGAAGAAGAGAGAGAAACATGAAGCAGGAGAAGAAGAAGAACAAGAAGAAGAGAGAGAAAAATGAAGAAGGAGGAGAAGAAGAAGTAAAAGAAAAAGGCTCTGGGATGGACGGTACAATTCGGAAGCGCGATATTGACTGCCACGAAAGAACCCGAGGAGCAGGTGGACGGTGCTGGAGAGCAGGATATGACTAGAAGGCGGATGTTCACGGCTGCGGTACAGGCAATGGAGATCCAACAATGCAGATAGTCTGGCCTTGGGGCCTTATCTGATCAAAGAAAGCACTTGACAATAATAATTTACTCTGGCCAGGAGAGCTGAGAATCAATCGGAGGCTCCTCTGCGATAGTTATTTTAAAACTATTTATTATAGGTGTGAGTATCTTAATACAACTACAATTATTTATTGTAGTTCAAGCTCTTTAATATATTTCGATACTTCAACTCTACTATCCTGCTTAAAACTACATATTTTAATTAAAATTAATTACAATTATTTTCAATTTTCGAATGAAATTGTGAAGCTGTATTTTATTTTAAGCAAAAGCAAAAAGTTGAAGTATTAAAATGTCATTATTACATACATGAGTTTCAATTGTTGTTTATTTAAAAATACTGAGGGTTTTAAGTTTCTTCGTTAGTATAAGTGCGATGCCTACAGAACAAACAAGCAATCTACGAGTCGCCAGACTGTTCGTGTTCGTACTCGATCCTGTATGCAGGACGTTGACTCTGATTCTTCATTGAGAAAAGAGACCTGTTGGAAGCGTTGAGTAGTCATTGTTCTCTGATTCTCTCTCCCTCTCTCTCTCTCTCTCTCTCTCTCTCTCTCTCTCTCTCTCTCTCTCTCTCTCTCTCTCTCCCTTCCTCCCTCTCTCTCTCACACACACATGTCAACGTCCCTATACTATCTCCGATGTGAGGTAGTTCATAGCTACAAGGCATGGTCGGTTTATTACACTGATACCTACTAGGGGTATTTCATAAACTGTTGGCTGTAGTATATTGAAATTTGTGTCCTCATGTTTCCTTTTGTCACCCACTGCCCACAGCGGGGCAGCAAACGGTCCTGCTAGTAGGTGCTCATTGAAGGAAGATGAGAAGGGGAATACATTTTCCCAATGGCCCACCGCTTCCTCCGGTAATTTATTACGATCTTCCGGCGGACAATCAATTTGAAATGTGGAAATAAAGTGACAGCTTCATTTACTCTACCTCCAAACTTAATCTCAGCGAAGTAATGAATATTGATGTAAAGTACATATTCATTAAAATCGATAATAAATAAATAATTATTTCGTTAAGTAATTTTCATCTTGGTGTGGTTATTTCGTCATATTCAATTACCTCGGCTTATGGATACAATCATTTTATTGACAAATTTTTCCCAATAATTCAATTTCCATCCAATCACCACTTGCGTAATGTTAAGCCTCTAACCAATTACTTAGACTTTCATAACTTATAGTTATTTTATAACATATTCTTGTGATATACGATAAATATTTCTTCGCGTACAGTATAAATGAATAAAAATCCAATGAAAATAAATATAAGTTATAAACTGACAGTGTGAATAACTTGCTCTGTAGTCAAATTTATTATTTCTCATCTCAGGAACTAAATATTAACGAACTACTTAAAAGTATAAGTAGATAAACTTAACGTTTTATAAATTCACCCACTTTTAAACTATCATTCTGTGAAATTATGTTACTCTTCGCTGTAATATTCTCCACATGCATTTGTTATTTTCCATTTCCTTCTGATGTAAAAACATAGGAGTTGCAGAAAAAGGATCAATGAATTTCACGTACTTCATAATACAACTTAAGATAACGACCTCCAACTAGAAGGCATTTAGCGTTGAAGGAAGTTGCAGGCTGCATAAGAATTAAAACGCAGGTAACAAAAACAACTTTCTCAAGTTATTTTCCAAGCCAACTTTATTTAATTTTAAGAATGAGTGTTGTAAATAAATCGGAGTTTTCGAGTTCGCTTATATCAAGCGATTAGGATTTTGTCACCAATTAGGATATAAAAACCCTCATCACAGCATCAAAATTGGCATTGGGAATACACAGGAAATTACGTATTCTTCAATAGTCGTGAAGAGAAAACGATTTCTCATCGTACATAAGGGCAGAAATATTATGTTCTGAATGCTTCAATTTGGGTGGGCATAGCTATTATTATCATTAGGATTTAACGACACGTCAATTACGACAGTCCTGCAGTCGTTCCTTCCCAAACATTATTTAAAACATCTGCACCTACCAATGACATTTAAAGTTTAAATTCGCATAACACAATTAACATCATTCCAAATAGCAAACGACTGAACGCTATCCAAGGGACCCTTTAATGCATCTGCATTCGCTGGTTGAATGTCGGGAAACTGCAATAGCAGATGAGAATAATTGTTTTGATTGATATATTTCTTATATGTTCGTTAATCATGTTAATGCTATCGCCATACATAGATTCAAAATAATAATTGGAAATCTAGTGGACGCAGATGATTTAAAATTATAATTGGAAATCAATGAAAGCAGCACAAATGCATTAAAAATGTGGTGAAAAGATTTTTAAAAAACGATTTATTACACGAAATCGTTGAAAATGCAAGACAATTACATATAAAAATTAGTCATTTCATTTTGTCACAATATAAAACGAATGTCTAAACTAGACGGCATTGTTCCACAGTGAAAAGAAAAAAAATCATTAAAATCCTTCCTCTAATCATAATTAATATCATGAAGAATCAGCTTCAACTAAATTACGACGGGTCCGCAATCCTAGGAACACTTCAACGTTTCTCGTTTCGCCGATTGGAAGTCAGTAAAGGTGAAGACTCCTCGCACGACCGAAGGAAGTGTCAAAGGACTGTAAACACGTGGTGTGGCCGAGCTGGTTTCTGAGTGCAGCTGGTCAGGTAAGTGGGCGGTTGTAAACGGAGTGCTCCGGCTTCCTGGAACGCCTGTTGAAATACGCTTTGCATCAATATTCAAATGAGCTTATCGGCTAGTGCGCGGTTAGTTACTCTTAATTGAACGCGGTGTTTGGTTTGGCTCCAAACGAGATTTTGAAATACTGTGCAACGGGGAATTCTGAACGGGCTTTCTCACCTTGGAGGGCGGCTAGAAGAAGAGAAGGCTTGACTGCGCGTTGTTATCCTGAACACTGGGAAGACGGTTGTCGGTTACCCAAGACATCTTGCGTAAATACGAATTAAACATACATTTTAACATTAAAGTAGATACGAATTTTCAGGGAAAAAGTCTATTCAATTAATGTAATAATTTGAAATATCCCGAGTTCACGATGTATTAAAAGAGGTTTGAAGGTCTAATATTTAACGCTTTACAGAGAAATACAATACGGAACGGTTGTTTTAGTTCTAAGAAGAGGCACAAGCCATAATGTACTTGTGAATTATCAATCACATTTGTCGTCAGTTCTCGAAAATATTGGAAATCGACAAAACTACTGCCCCTTCTTCATAAAGGCCAATAATTTCGTTTGTATTATTAAATTCTCCAAGGTAATAGTTACCCCTAACAGAAATTATAACCGGGATTTAATTCTCATTCATATCATTCCTTACACAGTAACAAAGTCATCTGGTGGAAGATATTTATCGTGCGGAACATTTCTCCGACGTATTTACTTATTCAATAAAGTGACAGTGTTTTCACACATTAGTGTGGAAAATCTCAGGTCATAATGGTTTACGTCTATCCGCCTCAATTATTAGCGGAAAACGAATCCTTCTTTCACTCTACTACATATCGGATTTGATTTTTTCATACCAATTCGCATAGTGAATAGGCGAGTTTTGTTCAGTCGATACCATATTGATTCATCAGTATCAAAACTGTTTCTTCCCACAGCGGCAAAAATAAATTCTACATGTTTCGTATGTATCTCAGCGATCCAAGGCGTTCCACGATTCTCGGTAGAGAAGGACGAGGGCAGCAGACAGGATGCGAACCCTTGCTCTGCGAAACAATAGCGCCACTTGAGCACGCGCGTACTTTTGGCGCGCTTCCGCCGTCGCCGCGTGCATCACGAACACGCCGCGGACGTGCGTGGGTCGGGGCGGAGGCGGTGAGAAGGGCGACACCGCTAAGAGACACGCAGAGGAGGAACAAGGTATTGCAGAGTTGACAAGAACATAAGCACAGGTATTTATAGAGTGCCGGCAAATCAGTTTTATCGACAGCGATATACAAACAGAGGTTTCTGCATCGAGACCACGATATTATCGATTCGTCCAATCTATACGAGAAGATAATATTGAAAATCTATCCGACAGATTTGATTATGTAACTGTTTCTGATTTGGTCCGTTACATCCCACATCACAGGTAATATCCTGTCGAAGACTTGTCTTTAGAGGGTGAAAAAATTGTGTTGTGCACGTTATACTCCAGCAGGTGGAAGAGTTCCTCCCTGAAATGGAATGTTAAATCCGGTGCTGAACAACATATTGGCTTGCGGAGTCTCCCCCTCCAAGTTTCTCCTCTCAGCTGGACACCGTCCCTTTCGGGGCAAGCTTTAAGTTCCCGGCATGTGCGGTAGTGTAGTGCATGGAAGCGTGTGTGTTGTCAGAGTGAGAGAAGAGAGAGAGACAAAGAGAGAGAGAGAGAGAGAGAGAGAGAGAGAGAGAGAGAGAGAGAAGAGGACAAGATAAGGAGGCTTAAGAATAGATCGCTCTTGTTCCGTGGCCCGTTTGCTAGGATATTGCTCCGGCTTTTGCCTGGTACTGATCAGAGAGACCACGAAAAACCACTGAAACTACTGATCAGAGCGGCCGGCCCTAGAATTCTCCTCCAAGCAACGACAGAATTCGATCTTGCGATGTGGCTAGAGTCGAACCTGACTCAAACTCTAGGGCCTCGCTGTTAGGGTCGCTGCAGCAGCAACAGTTGTTGTCCTGACTACCTCAGCCGGTGCTCACCCACAAGAAAGTTTATTAGAACATCTTTAAATGTTCCTTGTCCACCCCTCCCAGACCAAAACAATAGCCCGTCCGCCGCATGTTACGCAAATGGCGAAACTTTTGGCGCGGGTGGTCGCCGCTTCATGCGTGCGTGAAGGGCGGGGCCAGGGGCGGTGGCAGGGCACGTACCCCAAGGTCCTCATATGGGCGTGCGCTGGCGGCCGACGCGCAGCCCGCAAAGGCGGCTGCGAAAACGCTCAGCGAGCGTGCGCGGAGCTCTCTGCGATGATGCTATCTGCCTCTGACGCCACGGCCGGCACGCGGTTTTTCTTTACATTAAATAGAAATATTTTAGGTCCAAAATGCAGACACTTTTAAGCTTAGACTAGTGTAATAAAAATAAACCAAAATGCTGTTTTGTAATATTTATAAAGTCAAAATATTGTAACAACAATTTTGGACCCGTGCAGATATCCCGCTTTTCATAAATCATTGTTAAATGTCAAAATGATTTCGTCGTGAAAAACAAATACGAATGCCCAGGCTCTGAACTATGCGGTAAAATTTCTTTGCTGTGCGTGGCTCCTTACTGTTGTGTACTGCACAGGCCACATACTGTGCGTAACTAAACATTCTGTTATTTCTAAGTGTTAACAAGCAAAAAGACTTAAATCGTAAGATGCACACTATCTTATAGACAACTTCGAGATGAAGCACTCTTTTCACCTTCCTAGTTCTTACAGTCGTGAGAAATTTGACGGCCATTCTGCCTTTCTCGAAGTTAAAAGCGTATTGTCACGAAATGCGAGTTCACACCAGGAAAAATCGTTACCGCAGATTTTCAACGTTCTACTGAATCTATGAGTACATAACTGATCCCGAAGAGAAACTAATTTACGGAAACAAGAAATCCTAGCCTGAACAATTGCAAAGTTTGGGATTATAGCCATACCCTGAAGCGCCTTGCGCAGGTATTTTCCCAAACAAGAGAATAATGCACGCCGCCAGTAGCACACAAAGAAGAAAAAGAAACTGTGCCCAGTCAACCCAGAGGAGAGAATGCTAGTGCCATTTTACTATCCATCCATAATGTTTATATTAAGAATAATTAATTCGTTATGTATTTGAATTAGAATTCAATGCAAGTCGTTGAGTAATTTGTAGTACTCTAGGATATGGTTGATAGAATTATTTTGTGTTTGTAATATTTTTCTCATTTTTTAAAAAAATATTTATTTATGTCGCTTTTCTCATTTTTCTAAAACATGGTTTTCTCATTTTTCTATTGTTCGTATAATGACCTACTTTCATTTTTGATATTCTATCGTGATTTCTTATTTAATTCAAATTAATGTAGTTTTAGGAAAATAAATACGATCAAAATTTCATCAGACAAGCAAAGACCTTTCTTAATTGAATATTAACTTAATATTAACTGTGTGTGACCGCTTGTTCCAGTTTTGGATCGCCGAGAGGTTCTTGATTTTCGGTGCTGACTCAGCATCGCGACAGTAATTGGGAGTTATGCGAATTTAATGAGAGCGCTTTGGAAATATGAAAGCCAAGAGATACTGTGATAGCACACGAAAGGCTGACCACATATCATCCAGTAATTCGGTTACTACGTTTTCGGGTTTGACCGAAAGAATCATGGTTTCATATCATGATTTACGCTACATTACTTGCAGGTCATCTGAATTAAACCTATGTATGGTAAAATATGACGATTTAATCGAAAATAATGTTTTTTTTAGTAATCATATTCATCAGGTGACAGTATCAACAGCTCACTACAAAAAAATCACATATAATACATGTACATTATTTTACAACACCTTGCCAAATCACATTAAACGATTAAAATTGATACAAAAGTTTAAGTCCCAAGTAAAATCTTTTCTGCTGCACAACTGTTTCTACACAATTAGAGACTATACCGAACATCGAAAGGTAAGTAATATTAATTTCAACAATGGCATTTAATGTATTATATACCTTTTGGATTGTATAATTGTTAAGAACCTGTAACAAGTATTGTACTTCAGTTCCTGAGTCAATGACTGGCATCTCGATTAGGTTTTCGTCCAGTTTCCCTGATCCTCGAGCAAATGCTGAGATGGCCCCTGGTTTTACTTCTGGACATAAATGTAACTTCAAATTAAACTTCTTCCCATAGCACGTCACACACAGGTTTTAACTGTTTTTGGAATAAATAAAATCAGATCGTTTAATTAATTTAAATATTTAACTTACAGGAAACCTCAAGCATCAAAAAGATATACACCGCTACTGATTTGATGAAATCTATGCATGCAAATAAAAGACAAATAAGACGGGAATTCCCAAAAGATAAGCATGAAGAAATTTAGTTATCTTGTTTTTTTCAATTTTTTTTTCCAAAATGGTGTTCTAAATGGTAGAGTTATTCATCCTTCTGGCCATTCTACCAAACGATGCTACGTTGAAACCGGAAGCACGAAAGAAGATATTTTGTATGCTATTAGTATAAACGCAGGCTTGTTAATTATAACTGTTTAAACATATTGATACAATTCATAGATTCACTAAGCAATAGCGTACAAATATATTCCGTGTTTGCGGTGGAATCAGTCAATACGAAACCCTGCGAAATTAACGTGACGCGACTCGGTGTAGCAGTGAGCGAAATTCGCCTTCCACAGCTTAAACCAGGGTTCAGTTGTGATCAATCCATGCAGTTTAAGTTGGACGAAAGGTGTTCGCTGCAGATTTTCTGAAGGTTCCTCAGTTTCCCGCACCTCTCGTACCATCAACATTTACTTTTTCATCAACAGCTAACTCATTCACTAATTCAACAGCAGCGCATCAGTTCATCTCATCCAACTCACGATAGACCGAACGATGTCGACACTTGTACCAGAATATAACAGTTTAAGTGACAATGAGTTGGTGGATGGTTGTGATAATTCTGTTACACCCACAAATAACTTAGCTCGATCGCTTACGTTGCAAAACGAGACACGACTACTTCGAAATGAAGAGTCCTCTTGAAACGTCGTCGGGAAGAAAGTTGTGCTGAGATCGCGCGAGGCTTCGGCCAATCGCTGGGCCAATAACCCCGGCCTCCTGGCGACTTCGTGACGACGCGCCTTCACTAATTACATCTATTGGGAAGCGGGGAATGCTAACAGCTGAAGGCGTAAGAAAAGACACGCAAAGCGCCGCCGCCGCCTCCTCCTCCGCGGATGAAAATAACACCGCAGCGACAGCCCAGGCAGTATTTCTTCGGAAGACTTCATTTCTGTATTTTATGATTAAAATAAACGGGGCTGTGAAATGACACGGATATTATGATAATAACACACGTTACGTAAATCAATAAATATGGTTGATGTTTGATCTTTATCAATCAACATCCACGATAATTGTAAAAAATGGGATTTGTGTTACTATTTTGAAAACAGAATGGAGTGTATGAAGCCACTATAAGGGAATGATTTGATTATATTTCGTTGTAATACTCGTATTGTAGAGGAAATATATAAGTATTTTTCCTCTACGGTCTTATGAATATTCAGAAACATAATTAATAAGGCAAATATTTATTTTAACCATTTTATTTGAGTAACACATGAGACAAATCGTAGTGTGTAAAAATATGCAGTGAAACCTCTCTGATATCGACAAATAGATTATTTATTGTAAAAAAAAAAGATATAACAACTTAGTGACCAAGCCTATAAAAGGCCAATTTTTTTCACTGAATCGACGATGGTTGCTTAATACAGGTTTCACTGTATGTCAACTCGTTTTTGAGTAATAAATGAATATTGTATTCATTTGAGAAAACAACGCTGAAAATGAGCGGTAAGCATATGTGAAGTGCGGGAAATTTTTCCAAATTGTCCATTCCTCTTTATCGCTTGGAATCGTGTACATTTAGTAACAATGAACAGTCTTTGAAATTTTGTCAGAGAAAAATATATTATGAATTCTCTACTGTAAAGAAGTAACGTCGGATATTGGGAGGTGTTACTTGTAAACAATTCAACATATTAACTCACAAATAAACGAAAAGAAATAATTAGGAAGAAGAAGACGATGAAAATGAAGAAACTTTTTGTTCTGAAATTTTAATCTGTAACTGGAACTGAATTCTGAAGACTTCCGTCACTCTGTAGAAGCTGCAGACAAGTTCCAGCAAGTGGATGCCTGCTTCTGACACCAGAGGCGGTACCTGAAGAATAAGTACTGTAATCATCCGTAGTTACCCACTATATATGGTGTAAGGGCGCCGCAGTCCGTAATACAGGCTGTTTACAACAGTCCTCGTATTTCCCAACCTTTTAGGCAACTCTGTATACTTGACACTGCAGTCGTAACATTCATATGATATTCATGAGGATAACACCTGGCATGAAAATATACTTTTGAAAACTATGAGACCAGCCTGACACGTTACAGGCATGAAATAATGTTTGAATGAGCTTGTTCTGAGCAACACTTGCAGAAGTTCTTTTACCGTCCAGAGCGTCAGAGGGAAAATTAAGATAGGTTTATTACCTTTTGAATGCTCATGGGTTAAAATAATGATGCGCATTTGGTATAAGAAGCGGCTCGCAGGGAATGAGGTTTAGTAATCGTTATTCATCTTCCTGTCTCCAGAGCTCTTGTATTATATCTATTGGAACTGCCGCCTTGGTAAGTAAAATTCGATAACTGGAACATTCTCTTTCTCGTCATATTCGAATAGCTCGAGCTACCGAAGTGCTGTTGAGTAAGTTGTAATACATAAGAATTGCAAGGATCTTCATTTCAAAATTCAATGTTTGTACATGTTTCTAATTTCTGCACGAGGAAAAGCCGAAAATAATAAAAAGACAGACTCTGAAAGAAATGGAAACAAAGAGGCACAATATGCTGAGTCAAATAATTGTGGGAATGCTCATGATTGTTGACATTTTTCAAGGATGAAATAATGGAAGATATCTTTGTCAACTTCTATTTATGGAGAACGCCGGCTTTCGACGGCTTTGCCGTGATCAACAGTGATCATTGATGATGACGGCATCAAAAGCCAGCTCTCTCAATAAATTTGACATAATTTTATCCTAGGTCAAATAATACGGCACTGAATGATTCACTATATTCCTCAAAGGACTGATGAAGGAAAGAGCAAAGGGAAGACTTCAGGAAGGTTTCCTCAGCACAATAGCCAGAAAGAGGGAACACTTGTATATACAGAAATCCGGAGACTAGCTCCGGGAAGAAGGCCAACCAACATCATGCCCTTATTAATAGATATACACGTTCCTCAAAGATTACAGCGGGATTCCGAGAGGAAATCACCGGTCTAGCATGTCTAGAATTACCCGCTGGCGACGAGTCAGATTATAGCTAAATGGTGTCAAGTGCCAATGTCTGTAAATGCAGATGAGCGCTGCTGTTCGCCATAACCGCTGTAGCCATAACCGCATCCGCACAGCGACGTGATAATCCTGGCGTAGGATGTTGCGTCTCCCACTGCGGTAAGGTCGAGCTCTCGCGTCACTGTAACGTCACTGATGAGATGGCAGAAAACAAGCGTTTCGTTGAAATGAACGCCTTCTTTCCTTTTAATAATAACGCAGTAGGCATCGTAACCTACTTTTAGAACTTGACGATCTCGATGCAGTTTGCTTCTAAGTTCTGCAGCTATGATTCATCAACTGACATTTGTAAAAGTTTTTAGAATCAGCTCCACAATATTCTTCTAAATTCTATTCTAAATTCGTTTGACTGCGCCATCCTCATAAGTGAAGCTAGTTCGTCAGCCTCTCAAACCTCAAATGAGTGAGTACGTATGGCGTATGGACGTTAACCATTTAGGTCGTAGGCTTCCGCGGCCAGAGTCATGTGGGTGATCTAGGCTGTCCGGGTGACGGCGTGTCGAAGGCTGTGTTGCCGACGTTTCGACCATCCTGTCGTGGTCTTCCTCAGGGCTATATGTATGTATACCAGCCCTGAGGAAGACCACGACAGGATGGTCGAAACGTCGGCAACACAGCCTTCGACGCGGCGTCACCCGGACAGCCCAGATCACCCAGTAAACCATTTAGGTCATTGGTCCCGAAAGTATACTGCTCGTTATATCCCAAGAGGTGGCGGTGTACCTCTCCCGCTAAAATTATATCGGACACTGACCTACAACAGTTTGGGAGGTCATTGTCCCTTCGGGCGTACTCTCCAGCGGAACAGCTCCAGCCGGGATAAGCTCTCCGTTCCCGTCAAATGGTGAAATACATGTAAGAGTAATTCTGCCTGAAAGTGGAGAGGGGATGTCAAAAATAAGATAGCACGAAGTCTGTAGTCCGTTTGTTAAGGTACTGCTCCGGTATTCTCCTAATGTTGATCAGAGAGGCCACAGTAAAGTGCCGATCTAAGTAGCTGGCAGGTGAATGTTCTTCCAGTGGTTGGATTCGATTCAACTTAACATCCAAGCTTTACAGTGGTAGTAACGTATCCTGCGTCCGTTGCAACGTCCGTTGGTAGGTGATCGGAAATCGAAAATGTGGCCACCGTGGGGTCAGGAACTACAAAACCTCCCGGTCAACGCCAACGCAGAGGCAACGGTGAGGCCTGAATCTACATGAATGTCTGGCAGATACCGCGTCATATGACGGTTGGCACCTGTGCCTCGGACGCGGAGTCTCCAGGACAGCCAAGTGGGAAACTGACTCCAACCGCGGGAGACTACGCAAGCCACAGACCCTCCGCAGGCGGAAGATCGTCCAGAGGGCGCGCCGTTCACCTGCCGCAGGAGGGATCCGCCGGTGTGCCGTGGGGTCGTCCGCGGGCGCGTGGCGGCGCGTGCGGGGGCGGGGGCGGAGGCCGCCCTCATCGCCCATTCACGGCGACGCGCGAAGCAGCCGCCGTAATTGCCTCTGAATGGGCGGCACGCGCGGGCGATGGGGGCGGCGCGGGAGACGACGCGGCGCGTGGGAGGGCGAGCGGGCGGCCTGGCAGGCGCACCGCGATGAGCAACGATTCACCGGGTATTGAATAGAATTGATGCCTTATTTTACGTGGCGAGACTCAGGCCATGGGGCCGGCTCTTCCGTCTGACCACGCAAATTTCGCTACACTTCTTTCACCAACAAGCAGAGAAAGGAGGTATTCCTTGGGCGAGAAACAGGCGATTTTTGAATTTAGCTCAGAGGCGTCATTTAGGCTTGAGGATCTTTTACATGCAAGTAAATCTACTAACAAGGCACAGCCGGCTTTACTTCCCCTCGGAAGGAAGGCGTACGAAGGATTTTTTCGCCCGATTGTGTTACACCATCGCCGCGGGAATGGCACGTTACGTAACAAGTACACGAAACATAATTCGTGCACGAGGCGAATTTGTGAGCGAATAAAAATTGAACAAACGATGAGTGCATAGATCACCTTGCGCACGTGTTGTATATTCTATTGCTTAACACATCATGTGCTTCACGATGTTTCGCGTATGCTTGGTAATGTTTCGCACACTGTTAGAATATTCGAACACCGAAAACAAGTAAGAGAGATAGTGTTTCGCGAACCACGTGTTAAAAAATATTTGTATGCAGCAAACCGATTCGTGTGTGCTGCACACAGGTGGTTACTGAAAAACCGCCCGAACAGATATTTAGTTTCCTGAAGCAATGTGGACGATTATTGCATAACTGCACCATCCAGTCACTAATCAGGATTATCAATATTATATCAAACGAATGTTTGATATAATATTTTCCTATTTTTGTTGAAAATATTTACGCTAACTACGTTAACGTTCTCGAAAGTTATAAATACTTTTTTCTCAGTGTGTAACAAAAATTAGCTCGAGGGTGTGAGGCGTGGAGGTGAATTATTCGGGTCCTATTAACCGGCCCATACGCTAGCAAGCGCGGCTCGGGAGCGTGGTTTCGTCGTTCATTACCTTGCATTTAATCTGTCGCCGCCGCTACCTGTTCCACAGCCCCCACAATAAAGCCGGTCCCGGTGGCGGTGTCCCATTTAACAATGGAAACAAGCTGCGTGAGTCAGGCGCGCCGGCGACACGCGCTGATGTACGGCCATCTTTGGCTCCAACCCGGACAGTAGCGGTCAGACTGTAGCCTATCCGTCTGTCAGTGTCCGGGTGCAATTGGCGGCCGAACCATGCCGTGAAATCATGGCCGTTTAATTTGTGTGGGCCCAGCGGGATCGCGGTGAGTTTTCTCCCTATCTCGTGCCTCTCATGTCACTTCCCACTACTCACACACTTCGATATTATTATTGCTCATCCATCAAGTATTTCATCCACCCAAAGTACAGCCAAAACGATGCTAGGGATGAGTAATATTGACTCATTTTGTCACAAATAAAATTTAGTGACAGCGATTCAAAAAAAAAACAACGCCGGATGTCCTATACAAAGCCAGGTAAAATGAAATCTCTTAGTAACGGACACATTCAGGTTCGATGAACACTTTCGTTCAAGAGCACTGTCAACTATAGAGTAGTTCTGGAAAAACGTTTTCGCAGTGAATATAGAAAAATAGTCCTCTATGAAGAGGCGATAAATGTCTCTTCAACTAAGTTTCATTGTGTATAAAATTGAATGATATTTTGCGACGGATAAAAATAGAGAAATACATTCATTCACATTTACAGTTCGGATACTTTCATCGACAGTTTTAAAAAAGGACAATTGTTTCAAGACGTATTGTTAGTTAAAGCACCAAAATTAATTGAGCCATGCTCAAGAACCTATATTCAGACCTGCCATCTCCATGAATCATATTTACGAATCTTAAATTGTGTCTTAAATGACCTTTTCGAATTAAATGAATGTCCAGTACTATTTCTTAAACTTCTAGTTAATTGCGGGGATGTTAATTGATGAGATGTTGTTGACATTATTAAAGGATGAAATAATTGAAGCCATCTTTTTGTCAACTCAGATTTATTAAGATAACCGGATGTCCCCCGGCCGTACTTTCGATACATTTAGGGAAACTTTTGATGTCGTCAAAGCTCTTTTAATAAATCTTATTTAAAAAAGATGACTTCTATTATTTCATCCTTCTAGTTAAATGTTAACGAGATGAATCCAGAAAAATTATATAAGAGTAGTACTCTAATCTTTTCTCCATCACAATGAATCTGGGATTCTAGATACCTGCGATAATGACACAACCAGCTAATGTAATGTAATTCCTGTAATTAAATAAAAATATTAAATGCACATCTTCAATTATGTTGTATAAGACACACAATTCAGCACATTCAGAGTTTAGAATGAATCATATGGATTTTTACACGCTGTCTTTTGCAAGATAAAATACATAACATCCGACATTCTACATTTTATAAATAAAAATAACTGCCTAATTAGCGAAATACATTAATATTAAAACGTCCACATCTTGACATACGGCACTAAATCTCGCACACTACGTTCTTCAAAATTAGGCTGCCTTGGGCCCAGCACACATCGAGCTCATATATCCTCAAATCCACGCCTCTCCCAATTAAAGAGCTCCTCGGCATCAACAGGTTCCTTCCTGAGGCGTCTGGCTTTCGCGCCCACTGCAGCGCCGCGACGTCGCTCGCCGGCCTCGCCTTTTGCGGAGCGTCGTCCCACACGCCCCACCTCCCGCCCCGCCCGCCCCCGCCCCCCCGCCCGCCGCCCGCCCCCGCGCCGGACGCGCGCGTCGCGTGAGTGGCCACCTATGCAAATGCGCGCCCGCCCCCCCCGCCGCGCGTCACTTCCGCTCCAGTGGGAAACGCTGTATTAACCATGGCTGCGGAGGCGGAGAGGTGTGGGCGTTGGCAAAGTGGGCGGAAGGAGGAGGAGGAAGAGATGAAGGAGGCTAAAGCGTCGGTGTTGCTGGAAGCTATGACGCAGGAGCGGATGAAGGACGTGGAGGTGGAGGCAAGGGCGGCGCGACGGAGTTGGCGGAGTTTGCGATGGAGTCAACGGCAGGGGCAGAGGAGAGTGCGAAGAAAAGAGTACAGAAGGCGGAGGTTGACCCAGAGATAGTGACGGTGGTGGAGGAAGTCATAGAAGGTGTTCATGGAGGCCAGGACGCTACCACATGGGAAGAAATAATAGGAAGATTAGCGGGTTAGATAGGAAGAAGTGGTGATAATCTGAATATTCTGTATTATGATATCACTGTCTGAGTGCTCCAGTGGGAAACGCTGTATTAACCATGGCTGCGGAGGCGGAGGAGGTGTGGGCGTTAGCATAGACGGCGGAGGAGGAGGAAGGGGGAAGAGATGAAGGAGGCTAAGACGTCGGTGTTGCTGGAAGCTATGACGCAGGAGCGGATGAAGGAGGTGGAGGCGGAGGCAAGGGCGGCGCGACGGATAACAGAGTTGGCGGCCGAAGCAGCGATGGAGTCAACCCCAGGGGCAGAGGAGAGTGCGAAGAAAAAAGTGCAGACAGGGATAGTGACGCTGCTTGTGGAAGTCATATAAGGTGTTCCTGGAGGCCGGACGCGACCACTTGAGAAGAAATAATGGGAAGATTTGTGGGTTGGATAGAAAGAAGTTGTGATATTCTGAGTATTCTTTATTATGATATCACTGCCTGAGTGTTCCAGGTGGCAAAACTGTATTAACCATGGCTGCGGAGGTGTAGGCGTTGGCAAAGAGGGCGAAGGAGGAGGACGAGGAGAAGGAGGCAAAAGCGGAGTTGGTGGAAGCTATGACGCAGGTGCAGACGAAGGAACGGATAACAGTGATGGCGGCGGAAGGAGCAGACGACGGAAGAGGCTGTGGAGAGTACAAAGAAAAAACTGCAGAAGGCGGAGGTAGACACAGAGAAGTGGTGGTGATGGTGAAAACCGTGGAAGGTGTTGCTGGAGGCCAGGGCACAACTGCACGGGAAGATATAACAAGATTTTTTAGGTTAGGTAGTGAGATTGTGAATTTTTTTAATACTATACCATTACCTGAATCATATAGCTGTTTCTGGAAACGGGAGAATGATTTTGAGCTGACGATAAAGGCATATGATCTATGATGAAGCAATGGTAATCTGAGGGGCAAGGGAAACGAATCTTGAGAAAACCTGCCAGTTTTGACCACCAAAACCCGCACATCGATCGACCACGATATGAAGCCCGATCAGCGGTCGAGAGCGAACAGCCAGAAAGCTTCACCGTTTCCCTCAGAGGTTGTGATCATAGGCGTGGCTTCTACAGGGCCGGAACTGCGAAGACGGCGGACTCCACGAAGATCGCGACAAAGGAGGAAGTCGCGAAAAAGTCGCCAGTGGCTGCAACATCGATGTGGAAAGTGTGGAGCCACGAGTTGGAGGCAAGGTGGGGAAGTGGAGAATGCTAAGGCAGCAAAGGTGTCAAGAAGGAAGAAAAGGCGGCAGGCATGCCCACAGAGGAAGAAGCTGTGAAAGCGGCCACGGAGGACTATCCGGTGGAGAAATGTGCTGACGGCGACCGCAGCGGCGGGCCAGAAGGCGGACAATGCAGCGGCAACTTTGAGAAACTGCGAAGGAGGATGGGGGAGAAGGCGGAGGCGATGAACAAGTCGGAATGGAAGAGGAGAGAGACGCAGGGGAATGCAAGACGGAGTAGATGTGGAAGAGGAGAGGGAGAAGGCGGTGCAGAAGGTGGAGGTCGTGGAGAAGGCGGAGGCACTGAAGAAGGTAGAGGAGGTGAAGTAAGGTAGAGAAAGCGACCAACGAGGCGAAGGCGGGAGAAGCGGAGGTGGGGGCGCCACTCAAGAGCGGGTAACTTGATTCACCTTGGAAGCAGCCCGCCCACGCAACAATACATCACAGCAGCTCTACCAGACTATTGAAACAGATGACGCGGGCGTTTCTCGAGATTTCTAAATCGATGGTGACGCGTCCACGATACCATTGCGATCGATGAGGCTGTTCTTCGAGACTGATGCAATCCATCACTGAGGGCCCTCATAATTTCTGCGGTCCATGACGGCAGTTCCTCGACTTTATGGCTGATATCAGAAGAGTTCTTAAAGCTCAATCAATTCATAAAGCATTTGATGTGCTTTCTGCATTACATTTTACTCTTTTTCACAATCATCCAGCTTTGGAAAACATTAGTTTGTACCTATGTCGTACGGCATAATTAATTCTTCTTATTTGTATGGTCTTAAAGCTCACGAGTTATTCAACATTAATCAATTAAATAAAATATGATTCCAGTCATAATTTAAAATTTTGATCAATAGACATTTCGATCTCGTTAAGTGCGAGATCTTCAGTATGTGACATGTCTGAAAATACACAGTTGTTACAAAAACAAAATTTAATGAATAAAATTGTACGTGAGGTGTCAACCTTAAATAGCTACAAGTAATTTTTTAATAACATATTTATAGTTAAGTATAGATACTACAGTTTGAAAAGATATAATTATGACTATTAAATTATCGTTAAAATTGTTAACAACCAGTGGACCAGAGGATTTTCAGGTATTTTGCATAGTGAAGAGGATCTCACTTAAAGAACGAAACGTCCATTAATACAAATTTAAAATTATGACTGGAATTATCGTTTATTTCATTGATTGATATTAATCCTGTGATCACACCTTCTTATGACACATTATTTGTTACCTTATTCAACAAATACTCAATTTAATGTACCTAAAACGTATCATTCCGAAAAGCGAAAGATACACCATCTGCCAACAGTGTCCGTATATCGAGGGAACGAGGCGATTCCTCCCGCAGTTCATCCACCACCTGACGTCGCCCGGAGACTCGCGACGCCGCCGCTGCGAGCGGCGCGCGGTGCAAAAACCGAACGAAGAAACAAGAGCAAACGAGTCCGGTCGGTCCAGAAATACGCGACCGTAAAGCTGTAGATGAACTCTTAAGCACCAATAACAATGAACTCGCAGCAATAAAACTGAAACATGCGCACAGCTGCATTTTACGGTCGGTGGACTGTAGATTTGCTCCGACGGCGGCCGAATAAATCGCCGCGTGGTATCACCGCGTGGTATCAACGGCTGTTGAGTTACGACGGTGCTTCGGAGGAAACGTGTGCACTACTAGAGCCGCCGAGCAACAACTCTCGTTGCGAGGACGAGTGAGGACGCGGACCCGGAGAGCGGGGATACGGGGACGGTGGTGCCCAGCCGAGCGTAGCCGGGGTCTCCAGGTGCGGCGGAGCAATGCGGCAATGTCTCCGGCGGTCGTTAAAGCGCACGACGAGCGAGGAAGCAAGGGTTGGGAGGAAGGGAATGCTTCCGCAAATCATACACAGACGACCGCGGTTTTGATTCCTGTTAACAAGAGGACGTCGACTTTAATCGCATGTACAGCTGCTGGCGCGCTGTGAGAGTTGTGGGATACGAAATCTTGGCATTTTAGCACTTTGTAGTGCACACATTAACTTTTATTATAAGCATTTATGGTGTTAATTTTGCAACAGACAATAACGCTGAAATATATGGAAAAATGTATTTTGTAAGAAACGAACCTGTACGTACTAGTTCATTTTAGTAGTGAACCGAATTTTTTCTGCAAATAGGTGTTTTTCTCTGCGATTTTAGAAAACTTCATCCGTTTGTGTGACTCGTTCATAGAAAAATGGAGGTCTGTGAATGAGCTTATGACTGCGCATGAATGGTTGAAGAGTGACCATTAAAGAAGTGAACGGTACACGTATATGCCGAGAGTGAATGTCGCTCAAGGAAGTTGCGTGGCGATGTAGGCGTGTGACTGGCAGACCACGGGGTTGTGGATGTTGAGTGAGGCATTGGAAGGAAGGGAGTACTGAAGTGCCAATACGTGGGTTGCGGAAGGTAGAGGTGAGAATTTGGGCAGTGGGTTGTGGAGGGTGATGGGACAGGTGAATGCAGATGAAGGGTTAGTAGGTGGTGGGTTACTGGTGGGGGTGGCTGGTGTTGATTGCGCGTGTGAGGGGGTTGAGGTAGTGGGTTATTTCATGGGTTGAGAATAGTGTTTAGTGGTTGTAGGTAGTTAGTGGTGGCTGTGGGAAAAAGTGATGGTAGGTAACGACTAGAGAAGGTGAGTGGTGGTGGGTGAAATGGGGTTGTAAAATGGTTATACATAGCTGAGGATGGGTGATAGTGTTGGAAGTGGAGCTTAAATGGGTAGTGAGTGGTAGGTGGTTGTTGGAGGGTGGTAAGGGGGGAGTGTCGAGTTTTTGTAGGGATGTGGTGACGTAATGTGGTGGTGAGATTAGCATGACAGGTAATATAGTGTTGTGTGGTGCGTGAGCCGAAGTTGTGTTAGTAGGTGGGTGGTGATGTTGGTGGCGGAGGTTGATAAATGGGTAGTTGTGGCAGGTGTTGGCTGGTGGGTGTAGGTAGTTGATGCTGGTGGGTAGTAGGTAGGTGGTGGATGGAAGGCAATGAGTGGTGGGTAGTAGATGGCTGGTGGTGGATGGCGGGTTTTGAATTTTGGGTGGGGGGTATTGAGTGGTAGGCGGTGGGTAGAGAGTACTAATAATGGTTGGTGCCTGCTACGTAGTGGGTAGTGAATGGTAGTTGGTGGTAGCTAGTTGACGGATGGAAGGCAATGAGTGGTGGGTAGTAGATGGGTGGTGGCGGATGGCGGGTTTTGAATTTTGGGTGGTGGGTATTGAGTGGTAGGCGGTGGGTAGATAGTGGTAATGGTGGTTGGTGGCTGCTAGGTAGTGAATGGCAGTTGGTGGTGGGTGGTAGGTGGCGGGGTTCGGGTGGTGGGTAGTGAGTGGTAGGGGGCGGCTGCGTGGGGCCTCTCAACGGAAGAGAAGAGTTCGCTTGAATGAGACGCGGCTGCGGCTACTCATCGGCCCTCCCGCGTGGCCTCGGCAGACAGCAGGGCGCCAACACTTCGCCATGATGAATCACCCTCAAAACGTTTTGTTTGCTTTTCTGAGCTGTCCTCGGAGCTCCGGGTCGATATTCCCGAAACTTCTAGCGTTTCCGATACACGTCACGGCTTTCTCGGAAATGCTGGTTCCGATTCTGCGGCGGGGCCCTCAATGCGGAAATCCACCCCTTTCTCGCAACTTGAGGAAAACGCCCAAAGTGCTACATCCGGCCGACGAAGTGGGACTTGCAGACGGACGGATAGACGAAAGGATCCCTCGTGTGGAATTTATGGAGGATAAGGCAAGCAGGTTTTGGCGAACGTCTGCAATTTTCCCTCCCTATTATTTCACCAATTCATTATCATTAAGCTCATCATTGTTGCTATCATCTACTCGTTAGATCACGGGCCTCAATTGCTTTAGAAGATGAAAGGCCCCTAAACGTCAATAAATAAGTTAATAAACAAATAAACAAAAGGAACGGTCAGACGCAGACCGACGAACACGGCCGGAGTTAATTCATTTTATAAACAAGTTATGTCCATTTATCAAGAAGCAATTGCGGCCTGTATAAATATTTAATCATTCTATTAATTTTTAACAAAATAAGGTAACATACAGCACTTGATCTATGCACTCGAAGATAGACATGGATACTTAAAGACATATATGTTTTTTGCAATTTAATGTACTTTATAATGAATGTATTGTTTCACTATTAACTTTTTCACTCACAATATTTACATATGTGCATGTACGTACGTGGAATGAGTACATAGATTTGAATTAGATGGTGACATTTCGGAACTAGTGTGTCTGGTTCTAGACATTACTAACGTAATTGGATCAATATGGAGAATATAAGAAACGTATTTGAAGTTTATAAACCGACGCGAAAGATGGGGTCTGTAAGAGACCAAGTCAATATTTTTCTTAATTACCAGCTTCTTACCACAAACAATCTTACAGACTAAGAAATACATTTCTAGATGCATGATTCAACTTAAACTACATATTTTTTTCAATTATGCTTAAAGGACAGCAGTGTTAAAATTCTTACCGGACGTTAAGAGTGCTTTTCGTGGGCCCTCTGTATTGTTTGCTTGAAGTCGCCATAACCGGACAGTACTAAAAAAATAGGTTCGAACCCGTCGTCCTCAGGTGCATCGCTTCATTCTGTGTACGTCTCGCTGCGCCCTGTCCTCCCGGCGCTGCACCGCTCGCGCCGGGAAATGGAGCGCGATAACATGGGGAGCGGCGCCGAGCGCAGCAGCTGGGCGAGGGGGCCTTGAGTCACGGCCTCCTGCGCGCCAGATCTTTGCCTTATTCGCGCGAGCGCGCGCGCGCAGTCACTCGGGACCAAAGTGCGTACTTGTACGTAGGCGATACTCTGTGCAAGTAGAAACGCAGGCCGCTCTTAAATTAATTTAGGGGTTAAAGGGAAATTTTAAGAGAAGCGGGAAAGTATATGCAGTTTTTCAGCACTTGACCCCATTAGGATATATATTTTGGTCGATAAGTTAATAATTGATAACCATTTAAAGAACATTTTATATGTTGTTCCTTCATGACTTTTTTAGTATTGAGTTATTAATTAAATCTTTAAAATATATTAACTTTGTATTCAAATTGTCAGGCTTGCACCCTAGATTTGTTGTAGATAAGTTAATACAGCTATCCCTAAAGAATTAACATATTTCGATAGTTAGTAACTAATCAACGTTTATGTACCATTTAATTGTACCCAAATGAAGTTTGTATTAAAACAATTGAAAGAATTAGAAAATGACATAATATGCAGAGATTTTTAGCAGTGCTTTTATGATCTGCTCATTCGTTCAGGCATGACACGATGGAAAATAGGTACTTTCACATGAGTAACAAAACGCAAACACACGCTATTGGAAGTGTATATGCACTACAAGAAAGAGCAATATGGTAATACAAATATTCCTATACTTTCCAGCCCATACTTTGGTTGGATTGTATATCACTGACGAAACGATGTGCCTGGTTCTCAAAAAATAAATAATTATTTTATTACTTTTATTTTGAATCTATTATTTGACTCTAAAATGGGGTCTTTATTATCTAATACTCAAAATTAGCAAATAGAAATCTTAGGAATAAATCACATAAGAGGTTCTTCATCAGTGAATATATACGCAGTTCGCAGTATCCACATACGCAATCGCACAAAACGGGCTTGTATTCTTGAGCAATCAGAATACTTCAAGAGAACCCTAAAATTAACATGGTTTTTAAAACTGGGCATTAAAAAAAAGAGGTGTAGTCAGAATTGCATTTGCACCAGTGGATATTTTAATTGTCCGTACGCACGAGAAAATGACACACGTGTCAAATTAGACGTTATATATTAGAAAGCACGTAGCACTCAAATTGGCTTGAGCTAATGGTTAGAAGAAATTTTCCAACACATGCTCGTTACCGGCTTCGTTTGCGTGTGCAATCAAACGCGACGATGTGGTACATCAATGCTGTAACTACCTGTGTAATGAGTAACTAAACATACTACGCAATCTTCCAAGCACGAAGAATAGGTTTGAAATGCTGTGAGATAATCAGTTCTCAACATAGAACAAACCGTAGAAAGAAGTATTAAACATGGAACATACACGCATACTTTTTCAGATAACGGAACGTTCTATTACAAAATTTTCCGACGTCTGCAGATTGCCTATTAGAACATTAAATGCCATTGAACAATGAAATAAAATATTTGAATGGGCGTTGAAGAGAAATTAAAACGAATTGTACCACATATTTATTATTGACAGACATTTAATTACGATTAATTAATAACATTAATAAAAACCACCCCTTCAACAAATAACTGTAGAGCAATGGTAAGAAAATCAGGCACAGCTCCAATGAACACATTTAATACTGTCTGCTATTTGCAATGCATTTCATTTGAAACATTTAAAAAAGTTATTATGCATTTATTCTAAAAACAAATCAGTTAACTCGACAGATATAATGAAGTCATTAACAATTAATACAAACATATCACTATTGTTTATTTTCTGTATTATTAAATTTCCTGAATAAACACATTCATTCACAACAAAAAAGTTGCATCGGCCGGGAATCGAACCCGGGCCGCCCGCGTGGCAGGCGAGCATTCTACCACTGAACCACCGATGCTCGGTCCAGAGGGCACCTTTCACTGTACTTCAGGTCCCCGAGCTCATACTTTCTCCATGGGCGATGAAGACCGGTGCCGCATTTCGTTGCTTACCCCACCACTACGCCCGCGTGAAGCAGGCGAGCGCGCCACTACACTTTTCGAATGCAGCGCTGCAGATCTCGTGTGCGACCCACGACAAGGCACTTTAAAGAACGAAATTACACGGTATCGCTCTTCTTAGCTGATTTTCCTAATGCGCAATCATAAGTAAGGATGTTATATAATATTGGTTATGATACATTTCATAATTATTTTATCTCAACTGTTATGCAATCTGCAGATAATGTAAAAAGCAATTAAATGAATACAAACTGAATCACATTGATACACTATCTGACCATATCACGGCTTCTAAAGAGGATTTCAAGTCAAATTTGAAGTCAAATTTTCAATTGCACCACTTGTGATAATGTTAAAATAAATGACTACTTAATTTTGATAATTTTAGTCAAACGCTCCACACCGTAACAAATAATTAACAAGACCCGTGTATTAAATACTATTAAGCAGATTTGTAATACATTGACGGTTCTTTGATTTTATTTTTTCAATCAAAAATTGCAATATTTTAAAAATATTTGAATTAATAATAATTATATTAATCGCAAAGAATATATTGTATTCATTTTGTCAATACATTCTCCATCTTACCTTGCATCTTCTCTGATTGTTACATGAAAGCTTTTGCTGAACATAAAATTAAAAAAAACTGTTTTTTTACTGCGATTTATGCAATTCTCCCCCTGGCAGGAATCAGTTGTTGACGGTTTCATGCAATCGGTAGTTTGAACGTCACCATACTGATGTCATTTGGTGACTACGGTGACGTTTAAGTTCCCACAACAGATGATACCTGCCAGGGGCAGAGTTGCGAAAATCGCAGTGTAAGAATAGTGAATAGTGAAAAGAAGCCCTTGGAGGTTTATTTGTCACCACAAACATTCGATCGCTTATATTTTAAAATAGCTTTATTCTCTTTATTTTACTTTCTAGTGTAAATAAATACGTTACTTTAGTTACCTCGTTACCTTAGTTACCTATTTAGAATATAACATGACTCATGTATATTTTAAAACAACATGACGTTACTAATCTCAATATTTTATAACTTCGAGATAAATACCTCATTTATTAGCAGAAAAGCATAATTAGAAATTACGGGTTATTTACAAATAATATTACGTCTTACAGAATTATTTCCAGAAGCGAGTTCTGAATCTTCATTTATTATCGTTAACATGAACATTATTAAACGATTGAAGTGCTTTAAGGTAACCCTGATAAAACAACCCCTCTCTCCACAGACAAAATAATAAGTCCACCAACAACCCCGACTCCCGATCCCAGACCGGGGGGGAGTCAAAAACCCTAACAAAAACCCACTGTTCGAAGAGACCCCGCGAGGCGTCAGGCGAACGTAATTGAACATCTACTGAAACGTTGCTTTAAGGTATTCTGGAACCTTTTAGGACCCGGATTCGAACGCATAAACTTGAGGAGTCGCCCCGCAAGACGCCTGTGCAAGACGTGTCAAGAAAAAATAAACCATGACGTTCGCGTCGGGCGAATCGCGCTTCGCGTGTGTCACCCGCGCGGCGGCCGCCCCGTGTTCATGAGCCGACGCTAAATTTGCCCTGTGAGACAGCGCGCCGCGCGGCGGCTGTGGGAGCCGGGCGCGGGACGGGGGCGGCGGGACGGACAGACGGACGAGCCACGGCGCAGGAGCAAAGGCACCCGGCGGAGGGGTGGGGGAGACGAAAGTGGAAGGGCAACTGTGAGGGTGGAGGCGAAGGTGAGGGTGGCGGGAAGGGGTGGGGGGGAGAGGGAAGGATGGAGGGGGCGAACGAAGGGAGTGGCGAAAGCGGAGATGGCGGTGGAGGAGGCGGATTGGCAAGCGAAGACGGAGGCAGAGATGGAAGCGGCGGCCACGGCGATGGTAAAAATGGAGGAGTGGCGAGAGACGAGGCGGAAGCAAGAGTGAAAGGCGATAGCCGGAGGAGGTGTTGGAGGCGAAACCCAGCGGAACCCAGACAACGGCTGAATTCGACCTCGCTAGATAGATAGTTAGCTAGCTAGAATCGGTAACCCTGCCACAGTCGGGAATCGAACTCCCGGACCTTCTGGTCAGAGGCACTGCAAAACGATAGGAACTCTCTTCGTGCCCAGCTCTAATGCATGCATTTCTTGTACAGAAAGACATGAAAGTACCAACTGCATCGATATCTGAGATCCGATAGCAATGTTTCCTTGTCAGCTGGTGTCAATTATCGCAACGCATCACGTCTAACAGCATCCCTAGACAAGAGGGGAGAGCGCAGCAGCGACGGCCGTGCGCGCCCACTGCCAGAGCCCCGTTGGGAAGGGAGCGGCCGCACCGCGATTACCTCCACACTTCGCAAATCGCACGTTGTCACGATTCCAATCACTTAAGGAGATTTCCTTCTGTGTGCAGACGCCTACGGAATTGCAACATACATAAGTACAAAATTACGCGGCAACTACTCTTCTTTTTTTTTATTTAAAAAAAGCAATATTATTTCAAGTATTTGTTTCAAAAGTTTATTTCGACATATGTCTTTAAAGAACAGATTTCATTAAGGAAAAAATCACTACCTTTAATACTCAAATTGTAGAAAGACCCCAAAAAAATGAATTTTAAGCGCTTTGCTTCGCTGCGCTTTTGCAATTTTCGAAAAATGATGGATTTCAACGAAATTGAGGCCTATGCCATTCTTTTCAGAGTGTTTTACATTATCCCATAAAGAAGTTTAACCCAAACATTTGGAGGCTTAGATACATAAATTTAATTAATGCTTAAGTATATAAATTCTAATTTACATTCTAATTAGCATGTCAATTGGAAGCCAAATTATAGTTTTATCTGTACGCGTAGTTCTATCTGTAGTGTCTGTAGGCGTAAACTACTTAAAAAACATATCCAACTCTTAGATTTAGATTTATTCTGTAAAAACTGTATGTGACGTAGGGTGCAGAAAGATTATCTCTTTTAACTCAACTCATTCCCCCAGTAACAATTTGATGGTAGTCACAACATTTCCAACAATTCTCATCCAAATCTCACTTAGTTCGAGTAAAACGACCTCTTTTCTTCATTCAGTTTCTGTACCGAATGTTAAGTGTCAATTTTTGGACCAATTTATGGTCCATAAATTAGATGGAAAATATACAGTGGAGAATATGTGGAGTCTAAAATGAATTGTGTAGAAACTACACCGACTGGCAGCGAGTTGACGTGGTCGCTACTCACCGCTACTGATTCAGGGAAGGCTGGCTGGGAAGGTGTACAGCAGTACTCACCTGAAACAAACAAAAGGCAAGTTAGAATATATGCTCCAGTTTAGGAAACACAATATGTATCAATATATTGGGGTCGATAGTCCGACTTTGCCGGCCCGCTAACGGTGTCCCCCCGGGCCTTGGCTTAATTAAATAACCATGCTTCGGGTTAAGAGCGGCATGAGGCGAACATGACGGATTTGAAAAACTCGATAAAGCCTTTACTTACTTAGGAGCGGAATACAGATCAGACTAGGATAGTGGCATTTGGGAAGGAATATAATGTTTTAAAGGGAGCGTCTTCGCTTGACTTCTCGATTAAAAAACCACTATGAGCAATGTCTCAATTACAAATACGTTACATGAAGTTTTTGATTATTAATGAGAAATTTAATTCCTGAAAAGTCGACTTGTGTCCTAATAATTGAGCGAGGTTTTACAATGAGCCAAATGCATAATCCCAGGTATTCAATATGAAATGTATGCAATATTCCAGTATCTATTTTAGAGATATTTGATAAATACTGATATATTATACGCGATATTCTACATGCATTTCGTAGAAAACATTTTGTAGAAACTTTAAAGCCCAAGATGGTTTGGAAGAACAGTACAAATTTAATCGGAATTAAAATCAAAGGCAGCGGATTCGAAGGAACCGCTGTCTTTGATTTTCATTCCTTTCGAAAATAGTACACAAAACCTGCACCTTCGACTGCTCGGGCAAAGTTACCTCCGGCAGCTGCAAACATAACAACGCTATCCAAATAGGATGCTAGAAGTATGCTATAGTAAACTGGAGCAGTGGGACAATTTTAACACGCCTACCATAAGACACGTGCCACAAAAGAACGCTTTAGAACTCTCCGTAATAAGAACTACCACTTATTATAGAGGAAGTGGAACCCATGTTATTTAAAGTTGTAGGTTGTTGCTACATTATACCAACGCGAACAGCATACGGCAGGATTTGGATGTGCATGTCTTTTTGATGTAGTGTCCAAACACCACATATTAGCCCGCTTTCACATACTATCTATACAATTCGCACAGTACAGCACGATATTAATAATATATGATAGTAAATGCTTCAGAAAATTATGGCAGCGGTGGGATTCGAACCCACGCCTCCGAAGAGACCGGTGCCTTAAACCGGCGCCTTAGACCGCTCGGCCACGCTACCGTCTGCGCACACAGAAACGAAAATGTTCTAGTATATTTATAGTAGGCGGTTGCAATCAAAAATCGATGGCAGCGGTGGGATTCGAACCCACGCCCTTTCGGACTGGTGCCTAAAACCAGCGCCTTAGACCGCTCGGCCACGCTACCTCCCGCTCACGGTCATCTATGATAAGAAATTGATAGATGATATTCTTAACATTATTTACCAACAGAAAAAAAAAGAACTCGAACGATTTTATTCATTAAAATCTAATTTTCGGTTTTGAATAAGGAATTAAGTTTTATGATGTCAATCGTTTCAACGAATTTACACCACGATTTTGATTGATAATCTCGAGGAATATATCAGTTTCGTAACTCGCAATTATCTGATTTTGTTTTGTTTGCAAAATAATGGTTCTTGGTTTTGTTTGTCATAATGAGGAAGTGTCAAATACATACTAAGAATAGAGACCGCACTGGTGAGAACTATCTACCGAATGTAGTCACAAGAGGTTTTTTTCGTCCTGGAGGCTTTGAATTTAGTATAACTTAGCCTCCGTGAGAATGTTCCCCCACAATATTTCTTTCCCCACTGACTAACTTGATTAAGACCATATCTGAATTTTTTCTCACAGTATGATAAGTAGCAAAGAAAAATATCAGGAAAGATTAATCTCTTCGACATGGCAACGAAAACTCATATTTCCCACTGGAACCTCAAGTTTCAATGTTTGCGTCATTGCATTAATTCATTGTATCGCATTGCGGAAATAGCAAATATAAACTACACATATGTATATGTATTACATGTCGGTCCAACCGTTTTATCTGCATGCTTGAAAAGTAGAAGAGGGTTGTGTTGTGACCCGTGAACAGATTACAGCCTATGGAAGTACACGTGTCCGTTTCAGATGTCTCAATTTTTTTTATTAATTTTCGTAATTTTGCAACATTCATTCATGTAGTCTACTTGATAGTCCAATTAATGTCTGTTCTTGAATTTAATTATGAAAAATTAATGAATTGATTTAATTGATAAAATTGTGTATGATTTTCGGGACATATTTTTAATTTGATTACCGGATAATTTGCGGCGAAATTTATTAAATAAACTGTTTTAGAACTGTCCTTAGATGCTTTTACTACGTATTTAATGACCTTAAAATGAAATTTCAAAAAACTGATAATAATTTTGAAAATCTGTTAAAATGTAACAGCTTTTTAAAGGTAGTATCAGTTTTTAGGAGTTAGAAGTACAGAAGATAATACAAAACAAATCCCAAGCTCTGTTTTTAAAACTGAATATTCATATTGACATTTGTTAAATTATGAACGATCCATTAATTGTTGAAATTGATAATTCACATCTCAAAATACTAAATACTACACATTTCAATGTCTATACGTTACGACCGGCAAGACTGACAAGGAGCCTAAAAAGGCATTGCAGGTTAATGGTCACAAGCAAGGTCATTGAATTCACGATAATTTATAAGAACACGTGGCCGAACTCTTGGCAGATATTCAGTTCATGGAAGTGGTGGAATAACCTGCATGAAGATTCTGCCGAAATCAACGGAAATAAAGGTACATAACCGAAAATAAATCATTACTTCGACGCACAAGCTCAAAAATCTCTGTGACTGTTGCAGATGAAGTGACATATTTCATTTTAATTTTGATGTTCTGTCCATTAAAACTTCATTTACCTGTCCCTCATCTTTATTTTTCAAAGCCTCCGACTTTAATGGAGTTCAGAGGCAATCAATCACGTGTATTGAGAATCCTTCTTTTTTGCAAAACTGGTTATTTAAGCAAACAGAAGTGATAAAACACGCTCGTCGATATAAATAACTCATGGAGGTAAGGAAATGCATCATTTGTCTGATCAAAAACCGAGAACATCAACCTGCTTCGTTCCATTATTATTAAACGCATCACTGGGTTCAATGAGATCTAATAAAACCGCAGTTAAATGTTTTTAATAATACAGTGCTGTGAACAGTATTGCAAAAATAACATTGTTTGGAATTTATACATGACATGGAAAAACTAGCTCCTTAATGATATTTGAATGTGAAGTCTACGAATCTTAACATTTAGAAAATGCAATTCATTTTCGTTCGAACAAATGAATCTAATAAATTACAACAGTAATTGTCAAGAGATTAATTCACAATTCTATCTTAGTAATTTCTACATAAAATAACAGTCAGCTGTATGTCACAGAAACACAATGAGGCAAATCATTTAACTTTTCTGTACATTTTAGAAGAGTTAGACAATACGCATGACTTACGTTTTCACAATTACTCAAGATTTGGAAGAGTTATGGTATTCTTCTTCTTCTTCTTCTTCTTCTTCTTCTTATTATTATTATTATTATTATTATTATTATTATTATTATTATTATTATTATTATGTACTCTACAGTAATTCTCTGGTATATTTAGAGATAATACGTGACTTTCGTTTTTAAAAATACACCATGAAATACTTTTATCTGAAAATTACTATACTTATGCCCATCGTTTAAATATTGCATTAAATTTGTTTTCAGCGGGAATTTGAAGAACTCTCCATAAAAGTATATAAGCATCGTTATTTTATTAACCCTCAGACACGTTGAATGAGTATACTAATCCACCTTCGATCGCACCGTTCTATATGAGCTTGTTCTAGACCAGTCGCTTTCTCCGCATTGACAATCTTGTTCAGCTGTTCACTTTGTGCGGCAGACGCATCGCGATCGTTTCGCTTCTGAGATGGGGTGGGGGGGGGGCAGGGGTGGCAGGGGGGGAAAGGCGTGGGCGCTGTTGTGCGCGCTCCGCTGCCACTCTCGGGATAGCGATCAGGTCGGCCGTGTGATGATGACGTTTGGGCGGGCGAGGGCGGAGGTGGGGGGCGGGGCGGGGGCGCGCGGCGCACAGCGGTCTAGAAAGAGGCCACACGAGTGTGTAGGATCTCAGTGTGCAACGACGTTTTTTTCTTCTTCTTCTCTTCTTCTTCTTCTTCTTCTTCTCTTCTTCTTCTTCTTCTTCTTCTTATTATTATTATTATTATTATTATTATTATTATCTGTTTCTATAACTAAACTCCTTGGGCAATGCTGTGCCACATTTCTGATGAAATTGAGATTTTAGTGTATTTCGATGCCTAATACATGTATATAAATGTTGGGTTTTTATTTTAAAGATTCGCCTCTAGATGGCAGTGTAATTTATAACTGAATGCCCTTTATCCTGTTATGTACAATGCAATGTCTAAACCTTTACTTCCCTTTTTCTCAAAACTTTCGTATTGTGGAGTAGCATGTAACTTGAATTTTGGATTTTGTGTTTAGGTTAAAAGATAAAATAACTCAATTATCTACTGACTAACATTATTGGTGATATATTAAGCCTACCTCAGCCTACAAAAGCATTAGCACTATCTAACAATAATTCTCGCATATTTGATATTTTGCCAATACTTTCGTGAACTACAAACACAATTAAATATTCAAATTTATTGGATTTATTATTATTATTATTATTATTATTATTATTATCATTATCATTATTTTCCAGAGAAAGAATCGAACACGAATCTATTACATGTTATATTACGAGAATATTACTCGTATATTTCATTATCGAGTGTGACTGGGGGTGATATTTGAATCTATACAATTTAATTCTAATATTTTATTATATTTCTAAAAATTTAACACATTGTATGCACTGCGAAATAAAGGTAGGAGAAAATCTAGAGAAATCAGAGGCGCGCGTTTGCGGCGGCGCGGTGGTGGGGTAGGGCTTAAGGGGGACGTGTGTCGGTGGCGGAGAGCCCTTCCACGATGAGATCAGCCCCGTGAGGGGAAGGACAAGCGTCCCTTCAATCATACACAAGATTAAAGGGCCTTTGCTGCTGTTTGAGGAGTGTTTTGGTTACGTCGGGTCCAACAGATCACGAATTTCGGTTATTTCCTTATTCAAACTGGACCAATTGAATCGTTCTTTGGCAATCTTCTGTAGCTTTGAATGCTTTTCAGAAAATTAAATGGTCATTGCTGTGTTTCTTAATTTATACGTCATGTATATGGTTGGTAAATTATGATTATACTCGTAGAAGTATCATCTACAAGCTTTAAAATTAAAAGATCGCAGGTCTAAGCTGATACCAGCTCGACTGGGTGTAAGACAAGACATTTCTAAGAGAAGACATGTGTCAAGTAGAAATGAAGTCATTCTGGATAATCTCTGGAGTATCCCATAAACTATTATATAACAATAGTTGAAAAGTTCCGAAATGAGTAATCAAAATTATATTTTCGAATTTGTAATATGATGACACAAAGATCTTGGCACAGAGTTTAGTAAGTAATTTTGTAAATTATATATTAAATTTTGACCGTGCATTTTGAATCAGAATTGTCAGAATTGTTAATACGTATAGCAATTATAATTTTAATAAATTATGCTTTTAATTGAATTTATATAATTCCATTTATTAAATAACTCCGACATCCTTAAAAACTTAAAACATATAGAAAAAATGGCCGACAACATTACCTGAATCAACGTCACTAATATTTCTCGAAAAATTCTCGTTGACGCTTAAACCTTGGGATACCGAATCTTAAATTATATTTTCTTTAAACCGAATACAAAACTTTGACATGAGGTAATTAACAGACACAAAAACCCACGCAGAGAAGTATGCATTAGGGCGAAGAGTGGAAATTCTACAACGAGGTACTCTTGTTAACGCATTAGAGAAGCGTCTGCTTCACAACAGATGCTGGTCACGGGTTTTACATTCTCCCCGATGCGCCGCGCCGCGCAGATCTGCTTTCCGGGAAACGATGCAGCAGAAAAAGTCAAAGAGGTGATCTTCCACGAAGATCGTCTGGCCGGAATGCGCGCGATTTTAAGCATTCCAGGAAGCTCTTGATCTACGAATTCTTACAACTTCTATGGGGAAACTTCGAGTACATATTGATATTTCGGCAAGTCAAGCTAAAATAATGTGGTGAAATCGAAAGGAATCATAATCTTCCCCTAAAAATTCGTTGATAATTTTCAGTGTGACCAATTAAAAATGTACTTTCGTAACTGAAAATGTGGGAATTTTCCCCCTTAATTCGTATATCTACTCAATAACAACTAATATATTGAAACGTTTAAATCACATATCGGTCTGTTGGCAAGGTGTTAACGTATAGAATTATTTAACGTGAAATAAGATAAAGGCGATACCAAATACTTCTAAGCATTTAGATCAGCATGCAACTACGAGTATAAAGGTAAACATTCTTTACGAATATTTACAAACTTTCGTCTTCGCAAATTTATGGGCATGGAGGAAGAGAAATTATGAATAAACTACCACGTCATAATGCTGAAACATTCTCTCCTAACATTATATAAACTTATGGGAAGCGGTTTAATTTCTCCCGCTGCACAACGTTGTCTATTAAATACAAAAGTCTCATAGTTTCAAAAAATAATTATTTTTACTTCAATTACCAATACAAACTTGAACAAGCAAATATGCGTCGAAACGGGATAAGCATTATAAAAATGTATTTATTTTTGAAATATTTATTGGGCTATGTATTAACAGAGTTAATCAACAACTCCGTTAATTGATTCTTCCATCATTGTACATAGCGCAATCACAAGTGTGCATCTTCATCATTTCGCCAGACGCGAGCTTCTTCCTCCCTCCGCTTTCAAAAGCGCTACGTACGAGTAATAGCTGACCTCAGTAACTAGGTTTCTGAACAATCCCTTTAGTCTCTCCAAACTAAAAAAAGCCATGCGATAAATAATAATAATAATAATAATAATAATAATAATAATAATAATAATAATAATAATAATAAAAAGAAGAAGAAGAAGAAGAAGAATGAACAATTGAATATCTTTATTCTATACGTAGTACTTGTGTGTTTAACAGAATTATTGCCCGCCTCGGAATGTCAGTCTTTGAGCAAACGAGCCGACAAAAAAAAAAGTCTGTCTGGGTCCTGGAGGAAGTGCTACATTTGGCTTTGCCGTATAAGCCACCATTACAAACAAACGGGCGTAGAAATAGTATGTGAAATTCTGAAGCGCCTTGCGGTTTTTGCGCAGCCAAGGCGCAACGACCCTCTGCAATGGAGCACAGACGCAAGCCGCTTTGGGCGCGAGAGAGCTTTTTTGTCCACAACCAAAAAGCGACCTTGCGAGCAGAGCTCTGTTTCGAATTTAGTCGCCTCCTTTCCGAGAATATCAGCTGAAACTCCGGCGAACCAACAAAACGTATTTTACAATCTTTCAGGAACAACTTGAAATGAGTGAAAAGCCATGTGAAAAACATATGCGCAACGTTCCTAATGACTCAGAGGAAGAGTGGTATCTAACACCAACCATGAATATAACAAGTACTACATCAAGCCTTGTAGAATATATCTTCAAGCGGTGTTGGGGAAGTGAAAACTCGTCTGGAGAATTAATTTCTTTCCAAGTCTACATAAAACGAGGAGCCTAATGATGATTAAGGCCAAACTCGTAAACAAGCGTCATTAAGGGCGGGAGTCTCACGCCTTTATGCCTTCCCTCTTCTACAGAGGTGAATTCCCGTAGCCAGTCACATATGGATAATTTCAGGGGTGATAATAGGAAATAAATACCTGTATTCTGTATCCTTAATACCTTATACCTGTATCCTGAAAATATCGAGATTATTCGATTTCAATACGGCAACCGGCTCAATCTCATCGTCCCTCCAAGATCAAAGGAACAGCAGTCAACATTCCTTTCTATTCTGGAGCACAGAATCGTCAAACAATCGAACTTGCCTCTGTTCTTTGAAATTTGCCCTTTCAGCAGAGATAAGATTTATTTTCTTGTAAGTGTCATCCACTTTCTTCTCGATGAAAACTACAAGCCCGCGATGCCTTTTGGCAAAATCATCGCATGGAGACAACTACGTTCGCCTATGTTGAAAAATGGTCTTGTCCCACGCTTTGCAATGTATCATGGCTCATGCAGCTACTTGCCGTCCAATGGATTGCTAACACAGAAATTACAGTTTATATAGTTTTCAAAAAACGAACATTATGATGAAACATTTGAAGAAATTTGGTCTCGAGTGCCAGCTTTTATTTTGACATTCAATATCTACTATATTGGGCATATTGTACCATAAAGTAAATGAATTATTCAATATTCTATACTCCCTGAATTCCAAAATCTTTTTCACGAGGACGTCTTAGTCTGCAAAGAAATTATTCCGAAAAATTCAGTTTAAATGTCAATTCATCCTAGCTTACAGGTCTGACAAAAAACTATGATTCAACTTCGCTAATTCCAAGAACGTGTAACATAATGTGAGGAATGTCCGTTCATTGCTGAAAAGAGAGTTGGCCATTCACGGTGGAGATGCACGAAGCCTCCTGTACTGCTTGAGATTTTCGTTTGCATGAGAAGACGAATGCCCGAAAAGTTTGAGTACGCTATTTTAAGCGTTTGGCGCGTGCGTGAATGCAAGAGGATTGCAAAAAGAAGAGCAACTTTTGAAATAGGAGCGCACCCATATTTCAGAATGCGGAGAACAGACAAAAGGATACTCGCCAAACATGCACCCCAGGACAAGGAAAAGGAGGTAGGAAAGATAGAGAACTCAGAATGGTCAACATCTCAATACACTAGGGAAAGGTCCACATTCGCAACACAATTATCAGCCCTATAAATGAACTTTCACCAACACACACACACAAAACGCACCATCAAAATATCTATCCATAAGTTATCTGAAAGATATTTTAACATTTTCCGTTTGTATAAATTCATACATTACCTTTTTTTTATTTGATGTGTAAAAAATTAAATTACTAATAATCTTTACGTAAAGTTTCAGCGATTGGTTACGGTCATTAAATGTCAATTTACTGATTCTTACATCTTGTTAAAAACGTCTATAACGTCACCTAGAGCGATCTGAGTGTCATTAAGGAGAAAAAACAGTTCAAAGCGAAGCAAAAGCAAAATAAGAAATTTGGTTTAATTTTTCTCTAAAAATAGTTAAAATTTAACGAAAAACGAAAATGGGGAAGTAATATATTCCTGTACGTTACATTTTTATATTTTACCGGATGTAGCAGAGAGAGGTTAATAGCGAATGCGAGGGGAAGGAAGGCAGAGGGGGAAGAGAAGTTAACTTGGTATACAAAGGAATTAACCGGACGGACATAGAGGTCTCAAGCCCAGCCCCCACGGGTCAAAACCTCTTGAATGCAGGGGAGCAGCGGACCCCTCATCCCTACCGAGGGGAGGGCACAAGAAAGCAAGGGGCGAGACCACATCCACTGCCTCTTGCCCTTCGCAACAGACACCTCTAGAGAAAGAACGGAAATGGATTCGACAAATAGTTCGATGATACATAAGAATATCGTGCAACATTTTATACACTTTTAAAAATTACAGAACACCAAAACTATCATTTAAATATTATTATTGTTGTATAGTGTTTGTTGTTTTATTTTATAATTCTGTTTGTTGACCTTTATTGTTGACAATTCGAAACCGATTATAACTGTGGAGTAAGGATTATTACAAGACACGTTTTCGCCAGCAACTATCGCAATCTCAGAATACTAAAGTGCGCAGCGGGAAGCATGCGGGTAGCGTGGCCGAGCGGTCTAAGGCGCCGGTTTAAGGCACCGGTCTCTTCGGAGGCGTGGGTTC
>BOPP01000358.1:36213-56775 GCA_017312745.1 Gryllus bimaculatus | reverse complement strand
GGCGGTGGCGGCGGCGGTAGCGGTGGCGGCGGTGGCGGCGGTGGCGGCGAGCGGCAACGCAACGCAGAGAGAACGCCGCCGTCCGCTACCGTCTGCCACGTGACACCGAGATAGACGGCATGCTAATGCGGAGGATGAATTGCGCGCGCGGGAACAAACCCACCGCTGTCACACGACAAACGGGCAGATCACTTGCGAACGTAATGCAGTGTAGGTGTAGTTCAAACAAAATAATAACAATACGCTAAACGCATCCTACTGATTGTATGATGTACAATTTTTAGTATAGGTAGTTACCCACCATTAACTAAAGAAATTTAAAAAAAATTTAAAGTGAGCTTTTTTAGGACGAAATATTGTCTTGTCTTCTTCATCTTCTTCTCCTTCTCCTTCTTCTTCTTCTTCTTCTTCTTCTTCTTCTTCTCTTCTTCTTCTTTTGCTTTTAAGGATTCGGCGATGTCTGTTCCGGCCTCTCAGTCCATCTTCTTCTTGGGCGACCTGGACTTCTTCGGGGCCTATAATTCATTGCTTCTCTTGGGAATCTTCCTTCGATCATTCTTTCTAGGTGTTCTTTCGATTTCTTTTTATTTTCTTCTATACGAGTGATTAGTAAGAAGACATTGAGTTCACTTCGTATGTCAGTATTTTATTATTCTATCGCGTCTAGTCCAACCTTTAACAGATCTCAGGAAGCTCATCTTAGCTGTCTGTACTCTTGATATGTGTTTCTTACGAGTGATTCTGAGTGACAGAGAAGTGTTAGTACTGCCATTATTTTGTAGAATTTTTTTGAGATGCTATTCTTGTTTTACTTTTGATGTGTGTTCTGATACATCCACAAATTCTTTGAAATAAATGTAATTTATTTTCTATAGCCTCATCCCTCTCATAAGAAATATTACAACCTTAGAAATGAAATGTTTTTACTTGTTGCAGAATATGTTCATCCACGACATCGGCGAAATATTGTTCGATACCGAACTGAACAATGTTGCATGCCCTGATAACGGACACAATTTCAGGTTCACAAATGTCTTTCGTCAATCAAATTAACAAAAACAAAACGAACAAATAATTTAAAAACACTGTAGTGTAAAATATTATTATAAACCTTTAAAATTGTTTTATTCATCCTCCAGGCATTAGTTAATACAACAATTTTATATCAATTCCTTATGGAATTTGCGAATTTTTTTAGAGTTATAGTTTAATTTTCTACGAATGTTCACAGAAAGAAATACAGATAAAATCAGCATAACACTGGGAGAGTGACCTACGTGCAAGTTGCACAATTTGAATTTTTTAAATCACCTACTAACTTGTAAAAGGAAAGCATTTTCATAATTTGTGACCTTAATTTTTCATGTAACTTGTAGAAGTCATACATTCAGCAGCTGTCTGAAGGAGAATTTTATCGGCCGGCTGCTGTGGTTGGCAGTTTCCCGAGGTTTCTCCGATCACTTACAGGAACAATACCGTGACAAGGCCCAGATCCGCGCACTTTCCTTCCTCATCCTTGTCCCTTTATCTCTCCTTGCACAGGCGCGCGCGCGCGCGCGCGCACACACACACACACACACACACACACACACACACACACACACACACACACACACACACACACTCACAGTTACATACATACATTACCACACGTGTCGAGAGACTAAACGGGAGTTTCCAGCACACGTGTCGGGAGTTTGTCCAGCGGGGAGGATCCCGCCCTTTTCGGAATAAAACATTCACTACACTCACGGGACTAATAACCATAGTAGCTGACGCGCCCGCAAACATCAATCAATTAATCAAACGATTACATCATATTGGCCTTTTTTGCAATTCAAGAGCATATTACAGGAAGTTCTAAAGCACAAAACTCCGCCGTATCAAGCTACCGTCCGGCGGTGGCATCGGGCATTAGGCGCCCCGGGCGGGCAGCGATTGCATCTCGGCGCCGCCGCCATCGCCGCCGCGCCTTTGGGCGTTTGGCGCGCGCGGGAAAAAGCGTGGCGCGCATGCGCTTTAACGGCGCGCGACAATCGGCTTCGCAAATGACTGCGGGCGCCGCGCCGCGCTCCATTTGCGCTTCCTGCGGCCGCGACGCGATCGCCGGGAGATGCGGGGCGATGAGGGGCCTCCCTGGCCTGCGATTGACTCCTTGCCGCTCGCGCGGGTTGGAACTCATTACGGGAATTATATCTGGTAGATTCATCTGTGAATGAATACGCTGGCAAAAAAGAAAAGGAATTGAAGATTAAGAATAATAATAAAAAGCTTTCGGCTTCGTAAAAAAAAACCGATGAAAAATATTGTTTCATGTTTTTGTGCTAAATTTTGTTTTTGATCTAGTTTAGTCGTAAGTACGTACCTCTTCTTCCCACCAGTAAATAGAATGCGCATGAAATATATTTAAGTAGAAATATTTAACTAATATTTACCCGAGGGATGTGTTTCAAGATGAACTGCATCTGTACGTTGGTGCAAAATACATACAAAATTTTGAAATGGCAAGTTACCAGAAAATTTTATTTTAATCACAGATACCGATGTCTGCCGTCGACGAGCAAATGCGCTGGCAATGTCAGGCAAATTGGTAGCGTCGAAATTGATTTTTTTAAAAGCTGTCTTAAACCGATTAGCCGTCCCCCTCTTGAAAAGGGTCCCCCTACCTTTACATAATAAGGCATCGCCCAATCCAAAATGTGTTCTATTCGTTTTTTCGCCGCTTTTCAATCAGACAATTTTGAAAATAGTTTTACATTTGGAGAAGATGCTCTCGTATCCACGTACATTATTTAAAATATCATTTAATTATCCTTGTAGTCTGCTTAAACCAGTAAAATATGTCATATATAATTAAAAGTGTTTAGCTTAAAAGTATTTAGCTGGTCCGGATGACCGTAAATCTAAGGTAGTAGTGCCATAGCAATCTCGGACTGAGGGCTCGCGGGTTCGAGTCCCGCCTCGGGGAGTGGTTGTCTTGTGTTCGTCCTTTGACATCAAATCGTGTTATCCTCGTAGTTACCATAACGTTACATGCAATAGTGGTCGCTAATGACCTAGTAGTTGCTGCGACCTTAAATAATAATAATAATAATAATAATAATAATAATAATAGAAAAAAACGTATGTAAAACGAGACCCCAAAATTAATATTTTCCAAATTGTCTGATTGAAAAGCGGCGAAAAAACGCATAGAACACTTTTTGGATTGGACGATGTTTTATTACGTAAAAGTAGGGAGACTCTGTCTTTTGTATGTCCGGCGTCGCCCACGGTGGCCCGTGCGCGCACGCCACATCGAGGGGCGTGCGACGAGCGCCAACAGCTGGCGCTGCCAGAGGGCACGCGGTGGCGGTGTTGCGCCAACGGCTGGCGCCTCACTTGCGTGACCGACACACCGTTCCCACCAGACCCTGCACACCTTTGTCATAAAGCCAAACCCTTGTCCTGTTTTGTGTTCGTTGGGCACGACAACACGTTTATAATGATCGCTGCCACGTCAAGCGTTGATTTATTTGATTTGATTCATTTACCGCCAACACAGGCAAAAACTGTACTAGGTGACATTTGGGGAGAGAAATATAATTTACTAACATTTTCCAAAATTCCCACCTCTCTCTTTTCCAAGATTATGAATACCAAAGAGTGGTAAGCTTCATTCCAAAACTGGCAATTTGCGCATAAAGCTGAGTTGCAAGTTCGTTTTGTTAACAGCGGCAGGATTGCGTTCAAAGGGGGCAGGGACCGGGGTGATGTCTCCAAATTGGAATGGAATTTTACCTCCATTTCCTACAACATAAATTATAATTAAAATAAGTATTTCCGTAATTGTATATTTAAATGGTAGTTTTTTATATACGTCTTACAATAATATCGATGGGAAACCACGTGTTCAAACATGGGCCTCTAGCTCCTCCCTGCGCAGTTCCTGGATTCGGCTCGAATAATGCTATCACCTCACCTTTAACTATTATTATTATTATTATTATTATTATTATTATTATTATTATTATTATTATTATTATTATTATTGTTATTATTATTATTATTACTATTATTACTATTATTATTATTACTATTATTACTATTATTATTACTACTATTATTATTATTATTACTATTATTATTATTATTATTATTATTATTATTAGCTGCATTTCATGAATCATTCATTGCGAATTAATCGCTACCAAAATTAGAAGTATACAAAACCAGTTCATTTTTACCTGGCACCGAATAGCGGTACTCGTGTGTACTAATACGAACGGTAAGCTATGGTTTATTCCATGATGGATAATTAGAATTATTAATAAATTATTGGAAAGTTTGATTATTCCTTTTGAAATTCTCAGTTGAAGCAATGTTTAAGCAGCAGATATTTACGGTCGCCATGGATCAATTTCGTGAATCTCAGATGACACACATTCTACAGTGTCACTATCTATCGGAGCCTGGTAAACTTCATAATGCGCCCCTAACAAACAGACCGGCAACTACGCCTTTTCTGGTGCTTTGAACAAGTGGCCAACTCATCGGTCTGATAGTTGCGGCCTCTTAAAGAGCGTTTCTTGCAACCGACCCTTATTTTTCATTTAAAAAGTTATCTCTTCACTGATAACTTATAAGTGTAAAACAACACAAAATGCTTATCTCAATGAATTTCGGTACTCCATGAAATATTTTGACAACTGCACTCGAAATTTGTTATCTCAAGTGCTCACTTTTTTTTTCTCTTTCCCGCACAGGTGCGCCCTCGATAGGCACTCAGGGCAACTATCATGTTACATTTCGCCGGTAGGGTGCACCAGTGTAAAGAAGCGGGAATCTAAATCAGAAGGACACGAAACAATACATTGACTGCTATCTCACCTGCAATGCCAGTGCAGCCCACTGCACCAGATCGATTTTGAGATTAGGTACAAATTACAAATAAGAATGCTATTTATGAACAATAAAATACAGAAAAGTGGTATGTCTTCTATCGAGCATACCATGCGCGCTTCGGTTATTGCATACATAATATAGATTACACTAAATTTTGGTGTTTTAAAATTAATTTACTGATTAGTGTGAAATAATGATTAGATATTTAATGTTTCCGTTCATAAGAAAATTCAAGGGCTTGTGAGAGTACCAAGATAAGCCACACCAACCACAGTCTCCTACTATTTATAAACGCTAATATCTCCATTTAGGACTTAGTTTACATATGCGAAGAGCTGGATTCAAAGTTAATATATATGAAGGATGCGGGGCAGAATCAAGGTAAGCAACGCTACGACCAAAATCCAGGTAATTACTTTATCAAATAGCGAGCAATTTGCTGAGAGTGGTGTGGTTTATCTTGTGCCTACAATTTATGGTGTTACGACATTTTCGTCTAACATATCCCAGCTTTTTCTAAAGTAGTGCATGTTATTCCTAAAATGCAAATATATGATTAGAAATATTTAAAGTATTCGGCGACGGATACAACATTGTACGCTTTGCCAGAACCAAACAAGAGAGAAGTAGCACACAACTGTTAAATATCTTGAACACTAAATATTCTAACTGCACAGGATCTACCAGCACATTCAGATCCCTTCGTCACTGTCCATCACATGTGTGGGGAAGGTGACGCTGAACGTCTCTCGGTCTGGGTGTCAGCGCATCCAGCAGCGAGCTGAAACGGACGCCGACGGCCAGCGTAAGCACGCGCGCTCCGGCGGCAGTGGTTTGAGGGCCGCGGCGCGAGCGCAACCCGAGCAGGCGCAGGTCGCAGCCCGGAGCTCCTGGCTTGCGCTGTCTAATTGCCCGCTTCCTGCTTGCGGCGCTGTCGTCAAGGGGTGACGTCGCCCGGGCGGAGTGGGTCAGCAGGCGCGAGGCGCGGCGCGGCACGGATGGAGCGCCTACCGCCCCCCGCCCCCACCTCTCGCTCGGCCGCGTCCCTCGGACCATCAACGGCAGTTCCTATCACCGGCAGATCCTCCGGTTGGAGTCCCGCCGCCGTCTAGAGGAGAATTCTGGCGGCCGGCTGCTCTGATAGGTAGTTTTCCGAGGATTTTTCCGAATACCGGAGCAGTACGCTAACAAACACCGCGCGCTATATTTCCTTCCCCTTCCTCGCCCTATCGTCATCCGTTACTTACACACACATACGATGTACATGTTCCACACAACCTCACATTCACCTGGGATCACTCATCAGTGAATTAATCAGCCTCTCCACTCTTCCTCTCCTCTCCTCTATGTATAACTCCATCTTCTTCATAGCCTTCTTCTCCATCTCCAACTGCACCCCAACAATTCTTCCACTTCTGCCACCTCCTCCGCCTTTTAATCGGCTTATTCGTCTCCTTCCACTCGTCTTCTGCCATCGGCGATTCCTTTTTAATCGCCGTTTCCTGCGCCTTCATCTCAAACATGGCGTCCTCCTATTGTCCTCGTCCTCCGTTTTTGCCTATTGCTCGGCCCACTTCGCTTGCGACAGCGCTGCATCTCCCCCATTGCCTGCACCTCCCCACCCGCCTTTGTCTCACCCACGCCGTCGCCTTCGGCTTAACATCCGCCTCTTCCCCATGGTAATAATAATAATAATAATAATAATAATAATAATAATAATAATAATAATAATAATGTCTTTATTAATAGCGAGGCTCAGGCCATAGGGCCTGCTCTTCCGCCTAACCACTGAATTTACGCCTCGCCTTTCCCACCAACACCTCCGTCTCGTCCGCCGCCTCCGCTTGGGCCTGCTTCTCCTTCTCCTCATCTTCCTTTATCGCGACCACCGCCTTCACTTGAACCTCCTGCCTTCCCCACCGCCGCCACCTGCATTTCCAGCTCTCACTATCTCGCCCGTCAATGATACTGCGGCCCGCGTGACCTTGCTGCAGATTGACGCGTTGCCACGCGCAGGTCCTTATCAACACTCCCCCACCACCACCTCCACGCGTGTTTGTAAACATGGCCGAGCCCCTAAGCAGTTTAAAAACGATACATCAGTATGGAAGCGGTGAGGAAGGTCCGGCTGACGGTTGCATAAGGTGAATTCCGGTGATACATAGTTCATTTCACCAAGAGCTTTTGAACTTAAAGCAAGAGTTGATAAAAAAGATGTGATGTAACAGTAATGCTTTGGTTCGCATATAAACATAAGCACTATTAGGACAAAAACGTTTTGAAACAGTAGTGTAAATACGATCAATTTAATGCATGTTAACAACACAAAAGTTCACCGAATTGTTAACTATTTTTCCAAATATACTATTATCGATAGTAAAAGACACAAACGTTAGAACAATTATACCAAAAAACGGGTTGAACACATGAAATATCTCTTGATCTACGGCAACAGCCCATTGAATGAGACAGTAACATTAAGGGAATGAAACTTATTCGCCACGCACGAAATGAAGAAAGGTTTGTCCGACTTCGATCAAATATCCACACCCTCGCTCCAGGGTAACAGACGAACGCGCTAGACCATTGCCCCACGGAGGCTGACAGCGAGTGCTTACTCGGTGTCATTTCCGCCCAATCCATACCCTGAAACGCTAAAAGTAGTAAGCGCCCCCGGGTGGGCTCGAACCACCAACCTTTCGGTTAACAGCCGAACGCGCTAGCCGATTGCGCCACGGAGGCTGACGACGAGGGCTTTCTCGGTGTCATTTCCGCCCAATCCATATCATCACCAGCTAAAAGTAGTAATGAGTCGTAAATGTAGTCAATGATCAGTCGGATTAATAAGAAACCATTTTAGTTGATGCGAGATCCCTGAAAAATACACGGACGCGGATGACTTACTGCTTCGTCCCCCTACTCCGCGTCCGTGTTCGACGTGTTCTGAGTGTAGTTAGTGAAGTGGTTTGACTCACTGGTGAATCGATGCAACCCGCTCCTGTGTTTGTTTTGTTTCTCGCACGGTCGCGTGAGATAATCTATTGATACCGCGAAGTTGGATTGAGAAACTCGGTATTTATCGTAGAAATATTGAGGGGAAAATGAGAATTACTTAGTCTATGCATTTATGGATGGGTAAAATAGAAATGATCTTCCGCAATAAAATGTATGTATTTCACGTATACATTCGTATGTTATATTCCATTACTATTTAACAACTATTTACTAATTATTACTGCATTAATATTTATTTTGAATTTGAGTAAATTCGTCGAAACACGTTTACTGGGATGTAACATCTGTATGAACGGCAAAGTACATATTTTATTGTGGAAGATTTTTTTCTATTTTTCTCATCCATAACTGCATGGACTGCGTATTTTTCATTTATCCTTCATCCCATTCTTTTCTGATCTGTAATTTCTTTTCCATCGTTCAGTAATATAGCAATTTACAATTTGAAACACAAAACGTCAAATAGCTGCTTTTCTGCTCATGAAAATACAAAATGGGTGCTCGGGGTAAAAGCGAAGATTCAAATTTGATACCCTGCCATAAATATATTTTGCAATTTATGTTTTTATTATATTTTTTTAAAGATATTAATAAAATCCTGACGATTCAGTGGTTATTTTTTCATTAAACTGTTATTTTAACTAATAATATTATAATTTCTTCTAGATTTTTATCCAATGTTCAAATACTAAGATAGAGTTATGTACGATATTCAGGAAACATTACACCTCTAAAAAGCATCAGCTCTGAGCGCAAAAACGACTGCTGTAAAAATCGACTGCTCTCAAAAGACGTTCTGCAAAATGACAGTTTTGAGATGTGACATTTCCCTTGTGCACCGACGATTCGGTTCACTTTATATTCCACAGCCACATGAGTTGACAACGCCCGTATTACACTAGCACACACACACACACACACACACACACACACACACACACGCTCAGACTTCTTGTAAGAATTTATCGCGCAACCAATCATTCCCGACCAGGTTCACTTTCATTGCTACGTGCCATGGACCCAAAGAACTTTGACCCCTTTTTCCTGGACTGCCAGTGTTCAATTATAAAGGGCTTTGAGGCACTCGTTGACAACTTGCTTTCGTGCTACGAACCACGCAAGGGTACAACTAGGCGTTGCAGATTATTGCCTGAATAAAATATATATGTTGATTCTTAACATGCCACAATTCGACCGAAGCTCCTGATCTCGTCTTGGAAATGTACACGGAAGAAGAAAGTCCAGGAATATGAAAGTGCTGATATATCACTGTTTCGTTTAATAGACGCATCAAAGATTGTTGCCCCCTCTGAGAAGTGGCCTCGAACTGCCCTTTGAGGCTACCTCCGGATGCCCCCGACTATATCCAATCAGAGAACAATTCGAGGGACATGCTAATAAAGTTTAACTAAGTCATTTAGTCACTTCCTACAGAGCGCAGCTGGCTAGGTGACATTATCGTGCCCTACTGAAATGAAGGGAGTAGTTCCCTCCATTCCTTATTACCAGGAAGCGGCTAGCATTAACAAAAGACTCCTTTCACAATTCATAATATATTTCATAATTAAAATGTGGTTCTAGACATGTTTTTTTTTCTGTGCGTGAGAACTCTAACCCAGGTGGTGCAAGTTGTGAACAATGTAGCAAACACCAGGGACATTTAATACTTCCGATAATTAAAAATTCAACTTTTTTCGATTAGAAATGTATCGATATCTATACTTGTTAATTAATATCGATACCGTTCACGTACAATCAGAATCCAAAAAAGTATGTGATAAGGAAATAATTAAGTTTTAGATATCATGGAATTCGCGATATGAATAAATGAGGTGTCATATGCGATTACTGATTTATTCGAATGTGAGAGAAACCGACATTTTCAGAGAATGTCCGCTCAGAGCAAATTGCCCCTAGTTTCAGCTGCCATTTGGTCCCGGCCTGGAGGGCGTCGGGGGCTGCGGCTGTGCGTCGCCGAGGCTGGCTGGCGGGGGTTCGACGCCCGGTCGCGGTGCCAGGAGCGGGCTCTCGTCCGACCAGTGCAGGAATCCGCGGCCGCGGAGACAAGAAGCGGCCCCGGCGACCACGTCGCCTTAACGCGACCGCGCCTGCCTCCGCGGGCAGAGCCCGACCCGGCGGCCCCGGCCCCGGCCCCGGCCCCGGCCACGCCGCCGCCGCTGCCGCCGCTCCTGCCAGCGCCAGCACCTCCGCCGACGCCGCTGCCACCACCTCAATCTCCACCCCTGCCGCTGACTCCGCCTCTGCCACCCATCTGCCTCGACTCCGCTATTGCCCCTGTCAGCACTTCCACCTACATCACTGACACTGCCCCAATCGCCACCACTACCACCGCCTCCGCCAGCACAAGCGTCACTATCAGCGAAGCTGCCCCAGCACCGGCCCTGCCTTCACCTGCGCTACTGCCCCTCCACGGATATCCCTGCAGCACTACCAACATCACCTCCACGTCCGTCACTACCACAACCGCCATTACCATCAACGGCACCATCAGCACAATCGCCACAACCACCGCCGCCGCTACTGTCTCTACCACCAACAGCACCTCCTCCACCACCGCCGCCATGCCCCTCTTCCACATCGCATCCATTATTACAATCGCCTCCACCACATCAGCCGTTGCCACATCTGTTATCAGTACCTCCATCTGCCACCATCAGGTGCACCTCAACCAACTTCCCTGCCTCCACCTCCACCACTGTCTCACTACCGCAAGCGTCACCATCGCCACGTCCGCTGCTGCCTCTACCATCACCAGCACCTACTCTACCCTCCACCCACCATCGCCGCATTCACCACCCTCATCGCCGCCACTAGCACCTCAACGGCATCAGGACCTTCACTAATGACCCTGCAACCATCGAGACCTACACTATACTCACTACCACATTCTCCACTACCACCCTTCAACACCACAATCGCCATCATAAACGCCGAAGCTGCGGCCTCTACCACCTCCAGAACCTCCTCCACCACCACCACAATCGCCTCTGTCTGTCCCCCAGCCACCTCCACACCCCCATCGCCGCATCCGCCGTCCCTGGAACGGCCCCTTCCGCCCCCCGAAGGTCCCATCCGCCGCTACCGCCACCGCGCACCGGCTGCGCTCTCGTCGCCTACCCGCCTCCACCACAGTCCCGGACGACGCCACCGCTTCCGTCCCCCCTCGGCGACCTTTCATTCCCGGTGCCCAAAGCAGCTCGCGCAGGCGGTGCCCGGACGCCGCGGCGCGCCGGAGGCGGATTGCAGGGTGGCGTAGGGCGAAGCGGGAGTGAGAAGTCAAGTACGTCATGTTCCTCTCGAGATTATCGTCAATAAATAAATCCTGTATCGTTTCCTCAGATGCGCGGATAGGGTAAAAGTTATTTAGTGCACTTTTCGAATTACGATCTAGTCTGAATCTTATCGGAACTCAGCACTTGCACCAACTCGTCAATTTTCGGAGATACGAAGCGCTGGTGGTTCATTTATGTACTAGAAAAACGCACAACAGGTCCTGACTTAAGCGATCGAGAGACATCCCGTTCTACTTCGGTTCAGTCCTGTTATTCCCAGCCTAATTCCAGTCCCTCACAAATTAGCCGTTTTTTGTTGTTTTGGTTCGAATAGATCATTTTTCTCTGCAACGATAATTACCACTAAACTCATTATATGTATCCCCACTACGAATGTAATAACTCATGATTTGAATTCACCATAAGCTTTTGGACGTTTTGGTATCACAGAATTCGTCGTCCGTTTGCTGCACAATAGCGAAGCGAGACTGCTGTTGCTGCTGCTGAGAAAGTTCCTCACGTTCTTCAACGCGATGTCGCCAGACATTCCGTATCGGTGACAGGCAGCATCATGGCTTTACACGCATAGGGCCCGAAACTAGAGTCCGATTTCCGAGCCCTGAGAAAAACAAGTTACTTTCCTACGGCGTACATCTACGAGGTACAGCCATTTGTCTACGAACACCTAGAATTCGAATTGTTATTTAAAATATTACACGCATGCATTTGTACGCTGGTAATTTATGACCATCACAAAGAAAACGAACAAAAAATAAATAAAAGGCTAGAGAATCCGGCAGCAGACGAGAGCTTTGCCTGCCGCCGACAGCACAACGCAGGGCTTTTCAGAAGAGTTTCCAGGTGGCTACGTCGAAAGAACAACACGAGGGACATCGTGTTTTCATGTCCGCCACACTCACGTCATCACACAGCCAGGGACAACACGGCCTGTCACCGACAGAACTCCGCTCACCGCGAAGAGAATAGATGAGCGGTAGTCCCCATTGTGTATACAAACGGGGTATCGCATTCATATCTCAGCCGTGGAATTGCTTTCAAAAGTAGCTTGAAAAGAACCGACTGAACGCCTATTCTTCGTCCATCATAGTCCACATCAATTAATCGAAGCTTTTTAAAATATAAATATTTGATATTTTATTTCAATCCTTGAAAAAGAAAGTAACTTTGTGCGTCGAACAATGTTCCCCAGAATTTTAGATAGATGATAGTGATTTAGACGATAGTGCATTTTACATCTACGAAGTATAAGTGGTTTTTTATTGGTTTAAAATCAAATTTGTGACTTCAGGAAACAACAAATTTAATTACTTGATTTACTCTTAATAAAAAGTGATGTAAGGAGATATTTTACAGAGTTACAGACACAATTTAAATCTTTGGGAAGGAAAGCAATTGCAACCTCTATTAAGAAGTTGAAAGATTAATTTACTTTACTGTATTTTTGTTTTCGGATCACGAATTTTAGATGACCAGATACAAAACTTAGGTGACTTTTCCTTCAACTTCTAGCACTTAACCAAACTTCAGGAAAACTACTAGACGGTGCAGAAGTTTTTGTTAATGAAGCGCGAAATGAAAAGAAATGAAATATCGGACTTTTCAATGTTTTAGAAGGGAAATTATTATTTGATACAAAATGTTATCATGAAGAAACCGGCAAGCATAGTAATTATTCAATACTCATTCAGCAATACTGCAATATAAAAATGTTAGTTCGACTATCGCACAGTCCTGACGTACATTACTTTTTCGAAAGTTATCATTTATTAACATCTTTCAACAAGTTTGTGAAATTAGAAATTAACAAATTATTAAAAAATAAATAAAAACAAAAATTCCTACTTCGGTTATCCGTAGACAAATGGTAAAAAAATTAAATATTCTGATTCACAAAAAAAGTTTAATATTTGACACTAAATAGTTACGTTTTGCTTATTATCATTTTAGGCCGCTGAATAATTTGTGTATATTTAATAATACTGCCATCCATGCAGGCATCTATGGAAGTGAGCGACATTTTACGAAGGATGCTGTATTACAAAATGAAACAGTACTGGAAAATGTGTAAAGGCGTCACTGTTAACTAGCGATACAAATGGCCTAACTTGTTTTAGGAAAGTGCCATTTGTCCACAGAAAACTTAAAAGCCTCAATTTGGCAACTCCTTCAACAGAATTCATCTAACCATAAACCTGTCCACGCCTGAGAAATACCCAGGTATTTCCCAGTCTTCCTCAAGAGGGAAAGGGCGGAGAAAGCTTAATCCCTTCCGCCAGGAAGCCCAAAGGGCCCCTTCTACGTCACTCCCTAACCCCCTTTCCCCTCACCCAACGCCACACCGTGCACGCTCCGAGGATAGCGAATTACTTACGCAGTTAACGCATGGGTGGAGCGCAAAAGAAGAATTTCAAAAATGATCAAATTACACTGCACAAGTCCAAATGTGTCATGAGTCTTGTATACGTACCATTGAAGTTCAAATCCTGCGTCATTATTATTTCAGTATCTGAGATATTTCTCGCTAATTTTACACACCATTGCAACTCTTCATGGCACAGAGAAGTCGTCTTTTGTACTCTGACAGTACAGAATTTTATAGTGTATCTTAAAAATTATATAAACTCTTGCACCCTCCAGAAACGGAGACTGAGGTTATCTACGGCATATATAAATTTTCTTTTTGATAGTATGTACTCTACGTAATCTCTAAAATTTCATTTACTCTCGATAATTACTCCCAAATAATTTCATTTTTATACCCGTTGAATTTCCTGTAAGCCTGCTAATTTAGTTTCTCTTCCTTCTATATTTCTTTCATTACGCAAAATCATAAATATAGTCTTTTCAACATTCCTTACTAATTTGTTTAACCTTAGGCATTCTTGCATTACAATAAACACACTTCGCAGTTGAAATTCAAATTCCACTTCCTCCTCCCTTAATCTTCTCCGTCTCTCTTTGCTTCTGTTTCTCCCCCCCCCCCCTTCCCACCGCCCGCTGCATATCCTTTCGCCGCGCAGGCAACCCGAGCCGAGCTGAGCAGAGCTGAGCTGAGGTGCACGGAGCGGCATACAGGCGCCGCCTAGAGGGGTTATTAATGAAGTGACGCAACAAAGGCTGGAAATACTAGAACGGCGGCGCGCGCCGGCGGGGCCGGGCCGGGCCGGGCCGCGCTGGGGCAGGCCGGGCCGTCGCGGAGACTTTCACCGGCGGCGCGCGACGACACAGGGCGGGGCGGCGTCGGGCGGGGCGCGACAGGCGTTCACCATGCCTCGCGCTGCTTCAGCCGTAGTCCGGAGGAGAATTCTAGCAGGAGGCCGCTCTCATAGGGAGTTTTCCGTCGTTTCTCCGATCAACACCAGGCGAATGCCGGAGCAGTACCGTGACAAACGGGCCACGGACCGCGCGCGCTCTTACTTTCCTCTTCCTTCTCCTATCTGCACCCCTTACACACGCTTTCACTAATATGCACTACACTATCGCACTCGCCGGGAGACCAGTCGGCTAATATTCACCTCCAGGCAGTGTCTAAAGGGCCAGCTATGTAGCTATACGCCCATTTAAACATAGCTGCACTTCACGATCGCGAGGTGTAAGGAGAGGGGAACACTATCATCTAATCGGGATTTTCATTAGGACTTAAACTTTGGTATTGGTGCTCTCCATTGGATAACAATGTACCTCCCACCTTCGTACACGTGACCTTGTAGTGCAGCTGTGTTTAAAATCAGAGTATAGTATGGCAAAACCGCCACTGACGGGATTCGAACCCTAAGACCTCCTGGTCAGAGTCGCTGTAGTGGCAACTTCATAGCAAGCCCCATGGCATTTGGGTAGCGAATTCCTACTGAGTTACGATTTGTAGGAATTTGATATGTGAATACATACAATGACAATGTTTGGCCTGTCACTTAACATATTGTAGTTCACGTATGTTATGTTAACAAGACATTTCCTGAGGGGAGAAACCGAGGGTCTCCGCCAACTTGGAAATGCGGGGGGAGGTGGCAAGTCAACATGTTCCTGAAAGTATTTTAACTCATGCCACATTTAAACACGCACAGGAAAGTAGGCAATGCACAAACTCATGGCTGTTTTCTGTAAACCGTAGAGGCAATCACATAGTGTCCTGTTTCGAAAATATAACATTGTTTTTACATTATTTAACTTAAAAATATAAATATGTATGTTTTGTAATTAAACTCGAATTAATGTCAAAAAATAAAAAATTACGCAGAAATTCTGCTATTCTTGAGCAAAACAAATCACACACGGGCCTCCGTGGCGCAATCGGCTAGCGCGTTCGGCTGTTAACCGAAAGGTTGGTGGTTCGAGCCCACCCGGGGGCGTTGATTTTTTTTTTTTTAATTCCGGTTTGTTGAGTACGTTCCGTCTCTCGCTAAGTCGCGCAAATTGTGACCCTTTTGGAACGAAACATCACATATAACAAGGACATAATTTCAAGAAAAATGATGACAGACCGGTGAGTAATTTCAGTCTGCAAGTTCACAGCAAAGTTCAAACTATGAGGCGAATTACACGCAATAATAGCTGTGGTAGCGGACCCTGGATGAGGCGGGATTTGTAAAGCAGTCAGACACAATTGACAGTATACTTTTAACAACACTAGTCTTCAACAAACGTAGGTTTGTTAATATCAGAAGGAAACTGTCTTAAGTTTTATAAACTATTGCTGTGCTAGTTTTCTCACACGGAAGCAATAATTCGAACATTAAAAGATCAAAAGAAACAAAATAATAGAGATTCAGAAAAACCTACATTTCTAGAAAAAATCCAGTTTCATCTTAGATTTAAAACACAGATATCAGGAATAACTGAAATCACAATATTTTGAAGGAAAAACCAATGGCTCGAAAATAAGAGCCCATCTCCACTGAAACATGAGATGAACGCATAATAGAACCAGTAAAAATAGAATTCATAGGTATATTTGCTAGTAAACAACTTCTAGATCGGCAGATAAATCATGGGAGAAATGATAACTGTGCATCATAAGGCATTAATAAACATCTAATTACACGCATATGGAAGGTTTACAAGGAACAAAAATAACGTACTATTACCGGACGCAGAATGTAGCTTGACACAGAATAAACACTGAGATGACAAAGTACGTATCGTACGTCATAACTTTCAGAACATTTCGAAGCAAACCGCATACAAAAGTTTGTTGTGTGGTCTGCAGGAATGCTTAGACACCGAAAACAAAATTAAGATGTACATCACGATTTCTTTTCTTGTCTTGAAACATTTTTTTCTGAGAGCAGTTGCTTGTAAATATTTTAACAACAACATATCTCAATGCACACTTTTCATTGAAATCGTTTTGCAAAAGGAGCTATCAGATATTCAAGTAGCATTCTTCACTTGCTTTTCGATGAAAGACTACTCGTTTGTCAAGTACCTCGGTTCTTTGGTTTCTGTTTCCACCAAAGACTCCCGGGAGAGGGGACCACATTATGCTTTCATGTAAGGATATTTGCAGTTTATTATACCCCTTGGTATCTTTACGTGGTTAGTTAGTGGAGTATAAACGCATGCGTCAACACTACAGGATGGGCAAGCAAACACACGCATACAGATGTATACGTATTCGTCATTCAAGACGTGTGTTCGAGATTAATGTTCACGACGTGTGTGCTTTTTGGATGCAGTTCACTAACTTGTTCTTCGTTCATTTAAAAACAAAACATGGGCGCTATGAGATAATATAGTATTGAAACAAATGAGGCTTTGTACAGGAAAAGGTAGATGCGAAAAGTTCAGGACACAATTATTTTCTAAATTTTGATTGTGTAATAATGACGCCAAATCCATTTTAATCGCTTACACTTCAATAATATATTTTGCATTTTACATTGTATTGACTAGATTACTTAGACGTAATGATTTCAGCTTATGCAAAACTTTCAATATATATATATATACATATATACATGACCCTTTTTTCACAGAACACCCTCAAATTAGTACTTTCCGTCAGGCGCATTTATGTAGATTACTGTTCATAACTTAAGCATCTCCGTGAACAAGAATATTTTAATGTAAGACACATGAATCATCTGAAACTTCAGCGTCAGATGTTCCCACCTTCATACCTGCTTCACTCCTTAAAATTAACGGCGTGACAGGACAACACAACAAGGGGACAAGCCCTCGACTAAACTACACGTCATGACTATTCAGTTCTCCTCTGTGTGACTCCTTGGCGTCGATGTAGTGTACCGGGTTGAGTGCTGAAAGAGCATTGATGTGGACACACATCCTCATTAAGACACACGAGGGAAATGTATTTACGGGAACACGATGTAACAGTTTACGTGATTCGGAAGAAAAATACTCGAAGGCGGGAATGTTGATGCTAAGAATCAGACTACTTTTCAGAAAAGTTTGAATCAAACTCTTAAAACAAATTGGTGCAGTTTAGAGTGAAAAATGCTGGGATTCCTGGATTCCGAAAAGAATTTTTGACAAAGCTACTTTACTCACAAAATCTATAAAACGAACACGAAATACTGGAGGCACATCCAGAATCTTCGTACAGGGAAGGGGGCGGGGTGGGGGGCTTCAGGTACAGTGTTCATCCATCGTGTTTTTCTCGTATAGAATTTTTCATTTATGCTGAGTAAAAATGTATTTTTATTTAATTGCCTTGGAACTAAAGTGGTCTATGAACCATTTTGACTACAATCCAGGTTATGGTAAATTTGATCTGAATAGGTGAGCATCTATACATTCTGAAGAGGTATAGGTGTCTATGGAAGGAATCACAATGACACTAAGACCACTTACGAATTTACTACTAATTAAAACAATCTACCATCTATAACGGTATTTTTATTACGCGGCGCTTAAAACGATCGTACTTTATCGAATTAATTGTAATGTTTATAAATATTAACAATGCCTACAAATTTTGTGTACATTGTTAATATTTACAACGTTTAAATTAAAATATTGAATAACTTTCGTCAATATGGAAAATGAGTACGAGCTATTTTTTTAATGCATCATTGCTTTCTTGAGGGCAGAAGTCCCATGAGCCGCCTGGACGAGGCATTGACAAAACATCTGACGCTCTAGAGAAAACAAATATTTTTTGATCTAGGACGTTATCTTTATTATGCACTGTCTCATGAAGAATGTTGCATTTAATGTATGATAATTTCTGAACATGCGATTCGGTGCGCGGAGAAGACCACTGGCGGGGGGAAGATGTTTCAACGGAAGGCAGTATGGGAAGTCCGCCTCTGGACAGAACGCCGAGGCTAAAATTAGCACTGCGATCATTGGCGACGCGAGAATGGAAACAAACGGTGGCAAAGTGGTGATTCACCGACGCCTAACCTACTGCGCTATTCATAAGCCTCTTAAGAGAAGGGAGAGGACGAAAACCCTCCCTCCTGGTCCGAAATTCGGGAATTTCCGAATCCCTAGACGCGTAAAAACGGCACAAGTCCGGAGAAAGACTGTCCCTTTGGCAATTTGGGAAGATGACAATAGGGATTGGGTTTTCCGTAGCCCATTTGTTAATTCATAGCGTTATTTTTCTTAGTCCTGCAACAACCTGATATTTTTTTAGTAACAAAAACCAACTACTGTTACTATTAAGTGGCGCCCCAATTTATACTACATACTCATGTATGTAATATTCTTCAATAATAAAAAATATAAATGCTCTTACAAATGAATCTAAATTGGTAAAATTTACGTTTACTGTATATGAGAAAAACTGATCATCCACATAATAATATAAAACATGTCACAAACAATACTGAAGATATATTCCGATCTACTTAAATGATGTGTTGGAAAAGAAACGTTACCCAGCATTTCAGCATGCTGCATTCTGAATTGACGCATTTTATCGAATGTCTGGGATTGTATGCAACAGCATTCTAGACAAATGTTATTTCAGGAGCCAAGGTAGGAGATGGATGGATCCTACATTTTCCAAGTACTCGCTCAAGTAAAGTCTTAATACTTAAATTGGTTGGTGGCGTTCTTTTACTGGAGCAATTCAAATACTCTATAACTTCACCAGAGATTCGTCAGTATGGATTAATGAGCGAAATAATTGGGTTCATTAAATTATTGCTTTACGAATAAAGTATGTTTCAAAACGCATTCTAGACAATATAGCACGCCTTCACTTCTGAGATCCTCTCCACATCAAAGGAAGAATTTGTATTTCCCTGCATTCACAAACCAAAAGATAAAAATAGAGCTTTGCTGAAAAGTCTTCTGGGTATTACCAGTCATTCATTCTTTCCGAGGGAATAAAACTCTGTTTAACTTCGCGTTAAATATATCTATGACCTCACTGAAGCAGAAATAGATGTTTCACAACTGGTTCGTAACGGGAATAAATTAATGTTGCTTTCTTTAAGATAAAAACGCAATATCGTATGTTTCACAAATAAGGAATTGAAAAAACACATTTATGAAGAAATTATGGTTTATTTGAATTCTAAAATCCTGCACGTTATGACTTTTTGGACATCGTGTAGTTTTTTAAGGGAATAATACGTTTTTCCAAGCGTAATAGTAAAGAATATTATTTCGAACTTTGCAGCATGATTATGCTGATTTTGTCGTTAATTATCTCCTAGTTATCAGCATTAGAAAAAAATATCTTTAGAATTACGCAGCTACATTCAGATCGTCAGAATACACGCATATTCGCGTTGTTTAAACGCTGAAATCGACATAAAATAAGTGTAAGAAATCGTCATTTTAAGGCCGCATGGTTCCACTCGCATCTTGTTTTCCTTCAGATCCCCTGAGTTTGCAGTCACTCCCGACATCTGGCTCGCCCACCCGGTCGCTCGCCGGCCCGCCCACCTTCCGACAACCCCGGCCTCTTGCTCACCCACTCGCCCATCACCCGCCCATCCATCAGCTCAATCCCTCTCTCTTTCTCTCCCTTGCTCTCTCCCCTCCCATTCTCCCTCCCCTCTCTCTCGCCCGCTCGCATATCCGTTAATACATTCAGTCACTCACCTGCCAGTCCACCCCACTTGCCCTAACCCGTCCAGCTCACATATCAAAAGCTTACCTGATTGACATTTAGCGCGATATTCGCGATATCCGCCCGCCCACGAGCACGTTCACCCACTGCCCCACCTGCTCTTCTCCGCCTGCACCACCCCCCCAACTACCTCATTCGCCAGCCCACTCTCCTGGACGAAATCTGTCCCATTCTACGTACCCTCACGCCAGTCCCCTACCGTAGACTAGCGAGGTATATCATTACTACATACCCTCACCCACCAAACGCGATCACGCCTATCAGCCCTAGTGTCTTCCTTTTCGCCCCGTTCACTCT
>BOPP01000358.1:0-15494 GCA_017312745.1 Gryllus bimaculatus | reverse complement strand
GTTCGAGCCCACCCGGGGGCGCTTGGTACTTTTAGCTTGTCATAGTATGTATTGGGGCGAAATCACGTCGAGGAAGCTTTAACCGCCGGCCTCCGTGGCGCAATCGGCTAGCGTGTTCAGCTGTTAACCGAAATGTTGGTAGTTCGTGCTCACCGGCGGGCGCTCACTACCCTTACTTGGCAGGGTATATTATGGGGCGAAATGACGCCGATGACACGTTCGACGTCAGTTTCAGTGGCGCAATCTGTGACTTGTTTTGCGTGGTGTGATGCGCAATTAGGGGAAATGAAGAAACATATTTTTGTAACCTCGTTTTCTTAGGTTTTTTGATATGTGTTTGTTACAATATTTTATTTCTCACGGTGGTATTGATGTGTGTATGTATATATTGAGATGAAGGCGGCTTGCGACCGTGTGTTGGGCGCTGATTTTACCTTACGACGTCGGGTCGCTATGTCCAATGTCGTGCTGGTAAGCAGCGGCCTTGTCACTGCCATTGGGGTTAGGTGTTTTGCGTAGAATGTATTGGCGAACACTGCGGAATGGGGTGTGCTCTGGATTGGAGATAATAGAAGATAAGTATTTGTGGCCGTTATGTTCTTGTTTATGTACGTCGCGTCAAGTCACAGTAAACTTTAATTTCATTTTTGGGAAGCCGGAAATAAATTTTACATTATTTGTTTGTGTTTATTGAAGAAAAAGTTTTTTTTTAATATTTTAGTTAAAGTTTTTAAAAAAGGTTTTGAGCAATGATGCTTGACATTTATGCCAAACGCTACCATGATTTATGAAATTAAAAGTTTTCTTTGCTGTATATGAACTGATAATTTCTTTGCGATTCTGTCATTGTTTCGAAGTTAGAAGACTGCATCATGATCCAGTTCTAAAAGTAGGTTACGAAACCATCTGTCTGATTATTATAAGGAGGGAGGGAGTATATTTCAATGAAAACTTTTGTTTTCCTGTCATTGCATCAGTGACGTTTCTGTGACGTGAGTGTTGGACCTTATCGCACTGGAGACGCAACTTCCTACGCTTGTATTATCACCAAGGAGCGGTTTCGGGATGTGGTCGGACTATTACAGAAGTTTCGGTTAACAGCAATGGTCATCTGCGGCTTTTCAGCCAAAGAAAGTAGTGAGTTGACACCATTTAGCCACAATCAAGGCTAAAGAAGTGGAACAACGGCTAAAGAACTTTCTAATCGAGTGTTCGTCATAAAATTATAGTAATTTTGTATTAATTGAAAAAGTGCACAAATTTACAAGGCAATCACAAGAGATTGCCAAAACTAGAATAAGAAGCGGTCATAGTGAATTAAATCATATTCCCATTATAATACGCGTCACCCCTCCGAATTGGGAGAGTGGTAATAAATTATAAATTATATTCCATCAGTGGTCAAACTGGTTTTTATCAAACCCTATTCACTCAATTAACTATAAGGATTAGCAATCCAAAGCTATTCTTTTGTAGTACAATGCATTTTTTGTAACAAACAGCCTTTTTTGCTAGGAAATGTAATGTAGACCTTTGTTTGGTATGGAATAGTTAAAGCCTATTATTGTAGATGAATGAAATATATGTAGCTGTAATGTCACTTTCACTGTAATATGTATTAGTAGCTAATGATCTAAGCAGACGATGCCACTAAAAATAGATAAACAAATATACCTTGTATAAATCGAGACAATCTTGCGAATATATTTTACACTTCCTCCTGATTGCTTTAAACGTTGTAATACACATCACTTATAACATGTTTATGCAGGGTTTGATTAGTAATTTTATTAAATCAAAAATATTGTTTTTTGATAAATAGAATCCTATTTTTAGACGGCTGCTAGTAAATGTGGTTCTTTACAGGAATGCATAACGTGTTAAATGTGATACGATACTTGAGTGTTCAGATAAATTTGTGAATCCAACAATGGAAACAAAATAGTTTCCTCTGACCGCATCAGCTACAAATGAGTTTATATATTTTTATTATTCAATGTGTGTTCTTGAATTAAAATAATGTGAAAGTTAGTAAGGCTGTCTAAAATAGTGTGTGACACACGTGCTAAAAATGATTTTATGTTTTTCGTAGGATTGCGGCACTCAGCCTATCGTGTCGTAACATTTCCTACTCGCAAAATAAAAAGCAACTTTTACCACTCAAATATCAAAAATTACTATTTTTTCTCCAGTCTTGATTTTTCGAGGGACATCGAAAATCAGTTCCTTGCATTTGTTCGCCAAGATCTTGTTCATTGTCTTTGTTGCTGTGAATCACTCTGGATTATGAGGTTAGACTACCACAAAATACAACGAGGAAACAATAAAACTTAGAATCTTCACAATTACGAACTAGTTTTGAAATCTCATATTAATTAATTAAAAATTCGAAATTATTGCTTTATTTGAATGTTTCTTACTACCCGAAAGAAATACACTGTTATTGAAGATTCTCGTTTTGTTGCTGATATTAAAACATTCAATTCAAATACTTTAAAAAATAGTAGTATTTTGAGTCATGAAAATGAGTTAAAGTAGACCGATTGTGTTTCTAATCATCATTTCGTAGATTAAGAAACATTATGTAGGACAAGTAATTTACTTTCGTTCGTAAACAATTTCGTAACTGTTGTGGTTCGAGCGTGAATTTTAATATAAAACAAACTGTTTCACGGTTCCAAGATTTTTTACCTCATATTTTCGACAAAAATAATATATTATATTGAGGTACCTTATATTTCAGTTTGTGTAGACCATTTTGGACTGAGATGATGGCATGTTTAATACAAATGAAAGAAGTCTGAATGCTACAATAATTTTTAAGTTGCTAAATAAATATTGTAAACCTAAAACAGAATTTTTTAGGCTGAAATATGACAGTAACTTCGAATGAACAAATAAAATTATTTTTTTATTTTCCCCATGACTTAAGTGATAATGTATTATATTACCCGGTAATTAAGTAATCTTATACAACCATTATTTCTAGAAACAAAAAAATTACTTACATGTTAATTGTAATCGATAATTTCACTTTATAACAATGCTTTATAGTACATTGAAACTCTGTTTGAATCCCTTTCTTTAATGGAAGGCCTGTGTGAAAAAAACTTTCTATGCGAGTTGTTAGAAATATTCGACTTATGATCAATTTGAGTGCTGCTTCGTATGAAACAAACTCAAGAAACCGATATTGGATAATACGCTTCTGTTCCAACTGGATGTGAATTTACTGACGAATTCCCAATCTGAAATTTAAATTACTTTTGATGTAAACTGAAGGTTGTCTGCCGTACATAGAGTGGCTGTCCGTATGGTTTCAGCACTGTTGGTGGAGGTTTGCAAAACTAGCGGACGCCATGTTTTTTGAAGTCAAAACATATGATTGGTGGCTGGTGGTGCCATATAAAACTGTTGTTATAATGAATCGACATTTTGTTTGCATCATATTTTATTTTTATATTGTTGTCTTTTTCCGTTAAGAGTATTTAAATGATATTAGTTGTTACAATAATAATATTCTCAATGCCTTCAGCATCTTCGGCATATACCAGTAAAAAAAGAGGTAATCACAACACAAATATATAATTTTTCAAGTAAGTTCTTTTTTAATTCTGATTTCTACTACAGACTGTGATTTATATTTCATAAAATTGAAATAGCACAAACTTATTATATTGAATAATTGCTCAGAGGGAGCCGCTCTGACTGCACAAAACATGACTTGAATTTGCTTCAAAGATGGAGGCATTTCAGCCACTCTATGTAGTATATTCTAGTTAGTTCGAATTACTCAATTATTTACAGCCAATGCACAGGGTTTCTATGGCAAGGGTTGGTATAATGGAGTTGATGAGTGCAGACTTCCAAGAGTTATCCAATGGAGGCTTCCATCGACTTACTCAACTATTTTCTAAACATCACCGTAAATAATCAACAGGTTTTCCTGAATAGCAGAGGTCGCTAAAGCTGAGGCGTTGTAACTGTCTCGGATCGAAGGGTCGCGTTCGAATCCCACCTCGGGCATGGATGCTTGTGTTGTACTTACGTGTTGTTACTACAGTTCCTACACAACGCTAAAACAATCACAGTCGTCGCTATATGGCTAAGATGTTAGAATACAACGTTTAAAAATCCACAAATTAAATTACAAAACTCGGAACGGCTGCAAGACTTACAAATGTGACGTCGGCATTATTTTCTTGAAAGTGTATGAGTCGCCTAAACTATTTTTCAAAGGTGTAATGTATATATGGAAATGATCGTGATATACTATTTATTGATACACTTATTACCTTGGTTTTAATTTTCTTATTAAATTTATTACTACATACTTAAGTTTGTAAGCAGATTTATTGACCTCATTTGCTTTAGAATTTTAGTCGCACTTTTTAGCTCACTGAAACACTTCATCTGAAAAAATTTCTCGCCAATTCGTCTCAAAAGCTGCTAAAATTTGGCTCTTGGAAGGTTTTTGTATCTCTACTTCTTCTTCTCCTTCGTCACTATCATTATCTTTATTTTCATTGCCATTATTCGTTATCGAAATAATGTCATCATCTGTTGGGTATTATGTTATGGTATCAAGATTGCATAGTACTCGTAGATTTATAGTATGACAATGTTTATATATAGTCAGGTACGAAAATGAGTTCAACAATATATACAAATAATTTTCGATATATAGAAAAAAAATTAAACGAAATTTAGAACGGGGAAAAACAAATTGATTTATAAAGAATTTTGATACATAGAGGTTAAACATATAGAGGTGGAACCGTATAATGAAAAAAAAAGTTAAATAGACTTAGAAACGAAGAATGCACTGATTGAGAGTGAACAAGTCGTTATAGAGAAGTTCATCCTATTAATTCACGGAAGTCAACGTAGTGCATATGTGTCAAAAGACACAGATTTGGATAGCGAAATAAAATACGTGCATACAATGTCATCTTGCGAGAGCGAATTGGCTCGCTGCCATGCATTGAGGACCTGCTGAACCGACGGAAAACTCCTGCGGTTGTCATGACGCGATAAGGAAAACACAAGAACCAGCAATTGTGACGGAATCTATTCCACATCGTCTGCCTCCGTGGCGCAATCGGCTAGCGCGTTCGGCTGTTAACCGAAAGGTTGGTGGTTCGAGCCCACCCGGGGGCGTGAATTTTTTTCTCTTACATTTAATGTAGTCGTAAACACTCAGAACTCTTGTACAAGCTAGGAGAACAAAACGAAATATGGAAAGAATTCTTCAAAAAGTATGCGATAACATCGATTCACGGAGGAGGGACTAGAACTCAGTGCAAAGATTCACAGTGCGTGAGAGACTGAAGCCACAAGAAGGACACGAACGCCGCTGTTTTATGTTACGATGAGAAATATGACTCAGTCTGCAATACGACTAATGAGCTCATTTGTGCCAATGATTCCGCCATGTTGTAATCAGTAGGGAAAGTACGAAATGTATATATTGGGCACTAACAATCTAACAATATATTCAAAAATAATATTATGGTTATTTTTTGGAAATTTACAATATGGAAATTTACAATATTGTCCCGGTTGTTATATCTCCTAAACTCCTCAAAGCTGCCTCCCAGCAGATGCGGATCCAGCCGATCATTTTTGTTTGTGTTAAATAATAAAAATATTTGTTATTTTATTGTACTTTATTTATGTACTGTAGATATGATACTATATAATATTATTATTTAATTAATTACATAATTCGAACATAAATGTATATTTCAATCCATTTTGCCAAATAAAGGAAAGTAAACGGCCTTTTTTGGGGTCATCCGCCACTGGCTCTAGCCATCCGTAGACAGCCACGATGCAGATAGCGCATTCCTTTCTGTCGCTGATTCCGCCATTTTGTATCCAGTTATCCGGAGAGTTCGCGCTGTGCGGTTCTGGGGTTGTGGGTACTACCAATATATCTTACACCGAAATTAATATACTCGAGAATCTCCATCATGCCTTCATTTGTGAAAATGCCTCCGTTTTTTGTTATCACTTCTGTTTATCACTTCTCCTATATGTTGCGCGGCCGGGGTTTAGGACAACTCACAAGAGAATGCCGCGATGTGGCATATCGAAACCTGTCCTAATCCTTGTTTTCATCGGAAGCACATGCCGTATTAATCTCACGATCAAACTTTGGATACCGATACATACTGCTAGTCAATTAAAAAACATTCTGAATTTGCATATTCGACCTATGCTTTCACCGATGTAAAATGGCCAACCCTGCAAAGCAGGTGTTACCCTGCTCGCTCGTTTGTGATTCAACACCACTGCGGCACCACCGCAAGCGGCTGACTGCTTCCAAGGTCGTTTCCTGCGAGGGGCAGGCGGGGAGGCAGCTGCCCCTCCTAGCAGCTAAAATAATAAAACTAATAATACTTTAACAATACATAGTCTAAACTACTAATACAAGTTTTTCTGAATTTTAGTTTTATCTGTTGTTCATTTTTGAAAGAAATACATTTCGTCGTGGTAAACCTAGCCGCAACCGCTCATCTTCCATCCATCATGAGCTACCTCCTCTGGAGCTTTTTCCTCACTAATTTGAGAGTTCGTGTCTGCGTCTAGTGCGAAACACGTCAGTTGAGTAATCACACGCGAAAGGTCTGTACAAACGGGAAAAGTACGCTAAAGACGTAAATCTTTGGGGATTGAATTATCGACACAAATAGCCACAAATTAAAGAACTGTAGTTTTCGCGAAAAAAAATTTGAATTTGATTCACAAAACAATTCTTCAATCACTTCTTTACATAATTGAAATATAAAGTGATATAGTAGATATGTGCTATAAGTTTTCATTATTTAATACTTATGCATATTGACGATATTAATAATGCAAAAAGTAACAAACTTTCATTGGTAAGAAAATAAAATATCTCAAATAAAATAGACTTTTGCAGTAAGAAAAGCATTGAGTGTACTGGGAAAGGCCTGCTCCCAACGAATGTCATTTGACCTTGAGGAAACAACCCTCTACAACGCCAACCTCCGCGCCTGCGCGCTCGCCGCTCGGCTTGCGAGGACTGTCCAAGTTCTCTGTAGAAACGAAAAATAGTACGAAAATGTTGGCACATTTGGAAATTTTTAAAGTAATCGACAGCCAAAATTTACATCGCGGTAACAGAAAGGCATGTAAATTCATTGAAAAAAATATGAAGGCATTTTTCGACATGTCACACCACGCATTCCCTTGCCAGAACGCCTCAGAATGACAAGATGCAACGAGATTTTGCGAATATTTTACAGGAGAGAAATGTTTGTGTAATCAAGAGTAGACATTATTGTTAGTAGCGTTTTTTAAAATAAGCTCCAACTCGATTTTGGGCTTGGGGTCCTCACAATATCTAAATCTGGTTATATGACCAAAACTTATGTCCCTCGGTATGATTCACGGAATTGACGTTGTGGAAGAGAAGCCAAACCAGATAATGCAGATTTAATAATACCACAGCATACACACAAATTTACAAAATGTGAGTGAATAATCTGCAGACTTAAAATAACCACAGCGCTGTAAAAGTTTACGAAGACGATAGCAACAACAAGGAAAACATTGTTCCTTGTTGCAAACATTGTACAGGAGATTGTAGAGGAAACATTGTAGAGGATTTTTTACGAGATTTTCTTGAGTCTGATACATTCTTACAAACTGTTTTAATATGTTACACATATGACGTAGTTCGAATATGTCGAAACAATTTTTGCTGAAAATGTCTAATTGAACCTGGACATCCTGAGGCCGCGAGAAAATGGCGTGCGGCCGTTCAAGTTGCGTTACACTGCTACACCTCTGCCAAAACTAACATTCACAAACTAAATTCCTGCAAAATAAATTCTTAAGAATAGTTGCTTTGCCCCTTGGTATATAACCAACTACCAACTCCATAATGAATTTTACCTGGAACCTATAGAACAACACATCACGTACTTTTATAGCACTCCAAATTTTATTTTAACCTACCTCAAATCCCACCTCTTTTATCCTTCAAACTGACCAAAAACCCCATCTTCCAAACAGGAATAAAAAACAAATAAACATTCCACATATTCCTAAAAACAATTTTCAGGTTTAGATCCTGACAGAGGATTCCTTAACGGGAATTCCTCTCCCTTATAATAGTATGTGTAGTTTACATTTAACTATAGTAAGTAAGTCTATTAGTACATATGTAAAGTGATATTTACTGAGCTACGTAATTCTGCAAATATATTTTTTTAAAAATAAAATTAAACACTGATACACTGAATCTACCCGCGGTCGGATTTGGCTCGATTGCAGACTTGTACAATAACAGCTTTTATTCCTTTCATTGATCTTTAAAAAACGATTTATTTTAAATGATAGACCATCTGAAGTAACATATATTCAATAACATGGCTATTCTTTGAATAAAAAGCTTTCCGCTCTCTTGTTCCTCTGGGAGAGGTTTCTAGGCATGCCGTCAAAACGAGTTGTAGTCAAATACTTAAACGCTCGTGTCTTTAAGGTTTCGTACGTGTCCGGAGACGTGCTGTTGTAAGCGATCAAGGTTTATCTGTGGAATGCAATTCCCGGTGCTTGTAGTGTGAGTATAAAAACGTGTGTGTTGAAATACTTGTTACAGCAAGGAACAATGTCATTACTCTCGTCATGGTGGTCGTTGACAGCACAGGGGTTATTTTAAGTCTGCAGATTATTCGCTCACATTTTGTAAATTTGTGTGTGTGTGTGTGTGTGTTGTGGTTTAATCTGCATGATCTGGTTTGAGGTTCTCTTTCAGACTATCAGTTCCGTGAATCATAACCAGGGTCAACTAATGGTCATCATATATTAACAATAGAGATTTTCCCCCTTAATGAATCTTTAAAAGATCCTTAAAGACAGATTTTGAAAGAAGGTCATGTACAATTTTTCGAAAATGCGAGTATATTTCGCGTAATCTTGCGAGAATATACGGTCGAGAGAGTGCGTGCGCTTTTCGCACCACTAGTTCATAAATTCATCTATGGTAACAACTACAAAAAATCCACAAATTGTACCATCTACCGGCACTGGTAGTGGTTCGGCTTCTAGGCCGAGGACCGTTGGCGCATACGCGAGTTTCTTTTCGCGCCGCCGCCGCCGCCGCCGCTGCTTGGGATTCCGCGCGTAATGGAGAGCGTCGCCTTTTGCTCCGCACAAGGCCGCTCTTTCAGCGCTCTTCCTGCCGGGCACAAAATCCCCGTTGGCAACCCTGCCTCGGTGCACGACCTGCGACCCGCTTACTCCGCGATGTGTCCATTGGATGTCGAAATGAGGGAACTGAATTTTACATGAATAACTGGGTATAACTCTAAACAGTTCGAATTATCAAAAGTTCGAGTGTTCAACAAATGCAACAAATACATTTGAAGTTTGAAATTTCTTTATTTATTTGTCTAAATTATGAACGACTGCCTCTCATTTAGAAAACGAGAATTTATTGACTGAAAGCAAGATACATCCTCTTAAGATATAAAAAAAAATATAAATTCCTAATGTCGATTTGACCAGAATTCCCTGTCATTTGTAAAAAAGAAACTTACGGTAATTTCTGCTCACTATCGTCAACATCGATGCATTTGAGTTTATCTTTTTTTACTTCGTGTGTTCCTTTCATGACAAACCTTCCCATATTCATCCGGCTTTTATCAATATAAAATAGTGGAATTGGTACTTGAAGAAAAAAACAATGAAATAATGATCAAAAGCTCGACTAATTGACATAAAATACGATTTAGATACATTTTGAGAGCAGAACTTCAATAGTACCATCTATTACAGAAAGTAGATGTATAATGTCTAGTAATAATTTTCTATTCTGGTGGATGTAACGAAAAAGGGTCTAAACAAAAATGAGTACTTGTAACGTAATTATTGTTTTGATATAGAAAAAAATCTGCGCATGCACTGCTACGTTTGATTGACAGCCACTCCCTGATCATTCGCTGCGGCAGTTTAACCAATTTTCATCTCCGTCGTTCGGCGTTGTGCCGCTACGTTGGTGTCGATGACAGTTGAAGCGCTGCTGATGGGGGCACTCAAGGACAAGGCGCGAGTGCCAGAAAACGACCACTTCTGCTTCGAGTCTCTCGTGCGACGGTTGTTTTTGCGGTTATTGCAATTTTTTGAGGTATTTGCGAGCATAAAGCGTCTAATATTTCATGAAATTGGGTTCGTGAAGTTGTACTATATTGAGTAGCACTTATTTCCTTCATTTAAAATCACCGTCACTTAAAATTCCGTGACTTAAAATCACCAGATATATGAAATACACTAAAAATGAGTGGAATGATTGAATGAAGGAACAGGAATATCGGAATCTACATTTAAAGTTGTTGTGAAGAAAAATGAGACAGTGAAGAGACGCATGAATTTCATTTTGATCACTTTTCAAGAGAAACGGACAGAGACAAGGTAGGTAGTAACCGTTTTTTCTCAAATAACATTATGTTAAACAATCATACCGTGTTTTAATCAATAAAAAATAAGTTTTTTGATATTGTTCCTGTCAAAAGATAAGAGTATATGAATGTTTATTGGGAACTTCTACAAATTCCGAATTTAAATACTAAAGTCGGTACCACAGGCTAAAATGCTTGCCAAAAATCATCAGTGTTCACTTGATTGCTCCAGGTAAGTACTACTAATTTGAGAATATTATTTAAAGAGAACGTGCTTATTGATATTATTATGTTATGTTGAAGAACATAAGTTTAAAACCCTTATGCGAGTTAAATCGCGTTCGAAAATATATCAAAAAATAAAATGATTCTCAGTTCGTGTAATTCTATGCTCTCGACTTGGCTCCCGACATGTGTGGTAGACTAGGGCGTGTATGTGTAGGTGTGTGTAAGTAAGGGGTGAAGATAGGATTAGGAAGAGGAAGTAAGGATCGTGCGCGTTCCGTGACCAGATTTGTTAAGGTACTGTTCCGGCATTTACCGAGTGTTGATCACAGAAACCACGGAAAACTAACAAAAGAAGCTAGAATTCTCATCCAGACACCGGCAGAATCCGACGTAGTAATGTGTCTCATCGGTTCTCGAAAACTAGGACCACTCGGTCAGAGACATTTCAGTAACATCAGTTGATACCCTGAGCAACCAGCCGGTATTAAATTTGTAAATTCATTCTCCTTGTACCATATATTTTGTTTTAATAAACTATTCTACCAATTAAAACAAATCAAAACTACTATTCTACCTTGTTTTAATAAAAGATATGGCATATTTAAATAAAGACAGTATAATACGAAATCGGACGCAGAGGGGCCCAGAAATGCAACTGATCCCTCCCCTTATTGTAGGCGGCGTCCACCAATGGATATTAATCTTTCGAATCACTATCGCGTCGCCATCATGTTGGCAGAACTGACCGAGCTGCGCTGCACTTCTGGAAAGCATTTGTCCGTCCAGATTTCTGAAGACTGGTCGTAAGGAAAGGTATGTTGTTGAAAATCTGTTTTAGCATGATAATTCAAAGGTTTTTAATTATTATAAACATTTTCAGGTTTTACAAAGTTAAGTTATCACTCTATATTTGTATTGTAGTATGCGTAATGTAACTACTTTAAAACCTACAAGTATTTCCTTGTATCTTCATTTATAAACATTTCTTTATGTTCCATGCAATGCCTTCCTATATTGTATTAAAATTATCGATTGACGTAAGGTACATTGGCAAGTAGTGAATTAATGAATACATTATAGTTTATATATATATATATATATATATATATATATATATATATATATATATATATATATAGCCGTAAATTTTGTTCGGTGATATTGAGCAGCCGAAACAAAGAAATAATTGGTTTTCATCGTGGATGATGGTTATTGGATTTCTTGGTGGATGTCGAATCTAAAGCGTAATCTTTAAACTTCAAATTGCGTTACTCTTCAGTAGAATGATAAAAAAAATCAAATTTTTCAGCGTTTTGTTATTAACTATATTCTATTCTTCGTAGTAGTGATGCCAAAGCCTACTATAACAAAGGAAATTAAGATGTTGAAATAGTTACTCTAGAATTTTCGAATATTTTTCTCTTGAGCTCGGCATTTCTCATTAACTTGGTATTTTATAAGATGCTCTGCTATTATATGCTGTACACGGCTGACTTGTATCAGCGAGTCATTGACACTATATGAGTATTAAAAACCTGAAAATAGATATCGTCGTTCAGTTGATTCTTGTTAAAGATCCAACCTCTATCTCCTTTATTTTTTTTTTTATTTTATTTTTTTTTAAATTTATTTCTTCTCGTTCGACCAAAGGTCTTTCGAGGGGTTTCGGTTTTACATACTGACATTTTGGGATTTGGGCATTCCTGACAAATTGAGATTAGATACTCTGACTCGTTTAATTCGTTGGTTTGCTTGTAGAAGCAGCTGGGATTTATTTTTGATTTTTTTTTTTTTGGAGAGGGGGGTAGGTTGTTAGGATTGCCCTATCGAGCAATAGGAAGGGAACGTGAAAGATTCTATTTAGATACGGGATGATATTATTGGTTTAGGGAGGTTTAAGCATGTCTTTGGGAAATTTGGATTTGATTCGGCTTGGGATGTATCTCCTTTATCGAACAGAAAGGAAAATGTTTCCAAATTTGTAATTTTCCAGATTCGATCTACTGCCACAGCTTGGTGAGATCCTGAAATATTTTTCTGATGAAGTTCTTTCTTGAAGGGCTCCCTCGTTTCGTTCGAGAATATCTCTTTAAGACACCCATTACTAAAAAAGCCTGGCTTAAATCGAAGCTCGCCTCTTTCAAGGTTCTAATGAATTACATGCTACTTATTCCGTGATCTTCCACAATCACTCTTAGGAATCGCCTGCTGAAGCTTTATCGCACTATTGCGTGTTAGCTCCTTCCTTGCTGTTTGTTTATAGTGCTTAAACTGAACGAAGATGAAAAGGACAGTTATACTCCGATGACAACTAAACGAATACATAGGACATGACCTCTTTCCCGATTTTGGTGTTTGTCAATTTTTTTTTACAAAACTATATTTTCTAAATTATTTAAAAAAATAAGTTATAATATTTCCTTTTAGAGCTTAATATGTTCTGCTACAACCAGAGGCTCACCCAGCGATTTTCATGACATGTGTGTGTTTGTGTGCAAGTCTTGTGTCCAACTGAATTGGTGTTTTCATGTTTTCTTATAAAGTACCTTTCAGTTACGCTAAATATTTAATGTATTCTATATTCAACAATTATACATGTTGATAAGCAATTCATTGGTATAGAAAATTAGTAAAACCGGTATATTTTAATGTGTACCATTGTTGGTTTTTGAAGAGGGGAGAACGAAGCTTCATGAGCTCTCCCCACTTATGTGCGACACTGATAAAAACGCTAATAATTAATACCAATTATATAAAATTTAAATAATACGTTCCTCAGTAATTACATAATCCGCAACAATAGGTTACTTTCATTTCAACAAAGCGTTACTTTCATTAGTTCCAATTTATTAAATTTCCCACATCAGAAGCGATGAATTGTTTTAATTTTCATTAACAGAAACCAGAGCAGTCATGGAGATGAGAAACACTGGTTTCTAAATGTATTCACATTCAAATTATATATTTAAATTCACATTTACTCATGAAAGTTGTTAGCAAATTGTCTCAAATTTTGGATAAAACGAATTTTTTCGAGTTTCTTTCGGCATTACAATTCAAAAGAAGGCCCTAGTATATAAAATAATCATTATAAATCTGAGATCACACCGGAAATTTAAACTCTCAGGCCAGTTGTAACGCCATCTTCCAACGCAGAAATAGCTAACTTTACGAGCCTAGTAAAGACAACTCGTATTGTCGACTCATGAAGCTTCTCTTCAAAAACAAATTTGTCTTTCCACCAGGAGAAGGTAAACATTAAAATATTTCAATTATTAGCGACAATTGAAATCTTTCGACCTTTGCCTACTCCTGGGGGAAAGGTGAATTTGTTCCGAAGATTGTCTTCGTGACGATACCAGTTGTCGTGTTTACATTTCCGGCGTAACCACATATTTATAATCTGCGGTTATAATAATTATGGTATCAGAAATGATGACAGTTTTCCAATTAAAATATACCTTCGTTAAAAATTGAATGAGGTTCACATTGGCAAGAATTAAAAACGAACATTATTAATCAAATGAAACTATATGAATTGAACTTCAAAATGCAGCAGTTTTCTTCATGCACCTTCCTTAATCAACTTTCATGCTGCGATTAATGTCACACAGAATTGGTTTTCCTCACTGCTAGAATAAGTCCATCTCTCCCAGTATTTCCGTCGAACCGCACCCTAGGTTGACGTAAGAGCAAAATGCTGGCAGGCCTGTTGTAACGCTATCTTCCAACGCAAAAATAGCTAACTTTACGAGCCTGGTAAAGATGTAAATTCAAATGTTACGATTATAATAAAATGATACAGCTCTGATTTTCATTTTATCGATATTATTTTATTCAAACCTTTTGGAAGCATGAAACAGAAGACTCCGCATTCAATGAGAAAGGATGCCATTTTTATTTCACCTTTTATTTTTAAAAACATCAATTATTTATTTTTATTTTAAAGGTCATTGATTAGGAGTTTCTCAATTGTTGACCGATGTGCACTAGGATGCAAGTTGGAACATTAAAATATTATGTCACCGTTAATAAATAAGATAAATTGTTATCAATTCTGTTACCACTGATTACTTTCTCATATAAGTGATGTTTAGATAGTATTGTAATGCTGTGCGAAAAATGCGATGTTTTTAACAGTAAAAAAAACAACTGCTTTTGAGGTTCATGGGTCGCCAAAAAATGGACTTTCATACTCCTAAATATAGTGAATTACTTTCTGAAACACGTAGTGCAATCAGAATTCATGTTCTGTGGCTTCTTTTAACCGATAAGACGGTTTTTGACAATTCATCTGTCTACCTTTCTGTACTTTCGCCCATCTGCAAACATTCGTACCGCCGATACCGTACACAAGATTTTCACCAAATCTGATTATCGTCGGCCAATCTGCATGATTTCGCGGCCATTCTATTTTAAACCTTTATATTAGAATATAATACATTTAACGCCATCGACATATTGAACATTGTCTCAACCATGGGAGGCGTTGGTACTTCCTTCTTTAGTTCTAAGATTTAAGTAGCGTTAAAATACCAATTTGGAAAAGAGAGGGAGAAAATAAAAATGTAGCTCCAAATCAAAAGAAACAGGGAAATATCTAGTACGAGAACGACTGAGCTAACGTAGCTCCATTACTTTTCAATCTTCGGCTCCCCGCAAGAGGGCGTGGTTCGATATTCGGCGGCCCTGACCTCGCGAAGAGCTGCTCGCTCCGCCCATTGGCGCGAGGCGCAACGAAGCAATTCCCTGCGTGCATCCGCTTCCTCCCATCGCCCGCACACACGGAAATCGCCCACCGCCCATTAGGGCACGCCCTCCCCCCAACCGCCCCCC
>BOPP01000357.1:609717-620662 GCA_017312745.1 Gryllus bimaculatus | reverse complement strand
TTCGTCCTCGCCGGCCCGTGTCCTCGCCGCTTCGCTCGTTTGTTTGCTCGTTGCGATTCTTCGCCGCCTGTTCGCGCGTTTGGGCCTTACCCTTGGCCTTGGTCTGTTTCTAAGCCTTTTCCTTGCACTCGTTTTACTTCGTCGCGACCTACACTTTGGCGGAGGGCACGAGTTCTTTCTTTGTGGCATGCGCGTTACGGTCGGTTCCAAATTGCTATGTCGACACGCTCGTGAAAAATGGTCCTAAGAAATGCAAGATCAAACGTCAGGATGTGTGTGATTGTATGGGATGTACATGATTCTAATTTTACGAGCACGTACGAAAGCAACGATCATGTTGGCAAAAGTAAAATTGTAAGAGCTCACTTGTTGGAAGCAGATTCTAAGTTCATGTGATTTCTATTAGAACTGTTATAAAAGATAAGACGTGAAAGAAAAGAAGTCTTAAATGAATGGGAAAATCCCCGACTACACCGAACAGTTAATCCAAATTTAGGCCGAAAGTGGAAGCTATGTAAAACAAAGAAATTAGTGAAATATAATTCAAACTAAGATAAAATTTTCTACTGTATCTTCAGTCGAGTTAATGACACTCGGAGCAGTAAGTTTTTGTGTGTCTCCCCTTGTTTTCCTTATCTCGAGTGTTTCTTGAAATGGTATTCCGACATTAGATCGTATGTCTATTGTACAGTTTAAATGTGTATTTTGACTCCAGAAGAATATCAATTTTGTTGTTTCGATTTTAGATTTTCGTTTATTATTTTTAATTATTGTTGGAAAAATGAATGAAATATTTATTTTCCTTGAAGTTACTCCTTTGAGAGGAACAATCACAACCTTATCTGTGTCTGGTTCAATGTTACTTAAATGGTATTTTACATAAGGTGAAATTAGAACTGTCCTCATAAAATATTTCGTAGAGTATTAAAAATTACTTACGGTGTGGAGATGTCTACGAGCTCACCAAACGTACCCATGGACGCGAGGCAGGGACGTCGCGGGCAGGCCTGAGGCCGTTAACGGGCTCTCGTGTCAATTGCATGCATAAATACATTGAAAATTAATACGAGGTACAGGATTGCATGTCGAAATATTGCTCGATACTTTTTTAAGTTTCACCTTAACACTGTTTCAGTATATTGCATTCATTAAATGAAGTTTTGCGTTTACATGGAATACTGTCGTGTGTGAAACACTTCGGTTGCAATAAAAAGATTTTTGTGAGTTTTTCATATGAAAAATTCACCCATAACCAGTTTCTTTTGAGTTTCTCTGTAATTTATGTACGTGATAAAATAAATAGTTTTCTTTGACTTTTGTATCCCTTAAAATAAGGTAAGACAATGACAGAACCCGAATTTTGATTGCAGAGCTGGGAAAGTTCCAGTCCAAGCAAAATGAAGAGCAGGGAAGAAAAAAGTGCGGAGTCTTACTCCTCAGTTAGATACATACAGTTTTTTGTGTTTGAGCATGTATATGCTCGTTTTACATTTCCTGAAGAGTCGTAGAGATGCCGTGAAAAATTTGAAAATCAGTTTTGAAACTGCTTTTTAAAAAAAGACACAGAATAACTAGTGAACTACGTCAATATGTAGTTATACTACCTTGCAACACAATGCTGCCCTGTAACACAACAATGCTAAATATGCAAAAATTTGCAACAATACTAAATATTTCATTTTTTGAATTACGAACGTATAATTGCCTTTAAAATTATTTCCTCTGTTTTCAAATTTATGTTGTAGAATACTCAGCCGTAAGGAGAAACAGTCATCGTACCTGAAAAATGTGGATTCAAAATGAGCAATATAAAGGACGTGATGGAGCTGTTTAGAAAGTGCGTGTTAATGAGTTTAGTGCGACTAAAGAGCTTGTGACCCATCACACCCGCACATGGGTGATTGGTCCCTTTATGCCTTGGTAAACTCAAGGCAATAACGTACACTCAAATCAGTTACGAGCTAATTTTATCTTCTCCTTAAAGGCCGGCGACGTCAGTTTCAGTTTATTAAATTTTCTCTAAAGCTCATCTCGTTTTGGGGGTATTTGTTTTCGTGTAAATATTTCTTTATTTCCTGTCATCTATGATTTAGTAACAACTGTGCGAATTTTGGAATTTCATCCAGGTTAATTAATTAATGATTCAGACGTATCAATTTCTAAGGTCGTTAGTCCCGTAAGGATAGTGCATATTTTAATTGTTGGAGGTGGCGGAGATCTTCCCCCGCAGCCAGAGAGACCCGGCGCCGACCTATGTCGGCTTGAGGGGATTTTTTCCCCAACCATATATCTACTACCAGCGTTGCACCTCCCCAGCCGGGACAAGATCTAAGCTTCCGAAAAGTGTGGTAGTATAGTATGTGTGACTGTCTGTAAGTAAAGGGAGAGGATATGACCAGGAAGGGGAAGGAAGGATTGCGCGCGGTCGTGGTCTATTTATTTAGGTACTGCTCCAGCATTCGCCTGGTAAAAACTACGGAAAACTACCGATCAGAGCAACCGGTCGCTCGAATTCTCCTCCAGACAGCGACTGAATGTGACATAGCTCACAAGCTATTGTCGAAACTCCTGCCTCCGCCGGCTCTCGAAGCCTACTACCTCCCGATCAGAGGCTTTGCAGTGACATCAGTCGAGCCGCCTTTGCCGGTAATTTCGCTGCGCAGGGCTGACAAGTGCGGAGGGCGCGCAGCAAGGCGAGGCGCGGCCTGTGAGCGATCGGCGCGCGCGGGAGGGGGCGTGGCTGCGGCGCAGGTGCTCCACGCGGGCGGGCGCGGGACGGACGAGTACGTGAGTGTCTGGCGCGCATTGCCTTTCATGTGCACGCGCGCCATTGCACTCTAATGCCCGGCATCTGTCACGCGCCATTTATCAGCCACTGCCCAGTCCGCGCTCCTCGCCGCCGCCGCGCGCTCCGTCAATGTGGCTAGTAATAACGGGTTGGGGGTGGCGGGCAGACTGCGGTGAGGAGGCGGGGCCGACGAGGAGGGTTTTTGGGGAAGGGGGGGGGCAGCGGAGATGAGTCGAGGGTCGGGGCGGAACCAGTAGTGGGCGCGCGAATGGGAATGGCGAACGTTCGGCCAAGGCGGTCCATGGGGGTCCTGGGGGAGGTAGTACTGGAGGAGATAGTGACGGGTGTGGCACCGCCCTGGCCGGCGGATGAGGCAGCCGGCGTTTGAAAAATAGATTATTCTAAAGAAGGGACCGTTTACCGACAGGCTGTTGCCTTGGCTACTGGCGGAAAAAAACCCTGCAGACTAGAACCCATGGCGCTCAATTAGTAAGATTTGTTCAGATAGCAATTGTCCTAGCTTCAAGGTGGCTTCGATTAACAACGAGGCTCTCGCAAACCTATTCTTGAGAATCGTGACGTTGTGCTTCCCGACCTGGTCAAACTGGTCCTCATGCCAGGTATGTTTCTCTATCAAGCGAATGAGTGGCGACCGGCGTGGCTGAGAGTGGGGTGTGAGACGGAGGGTGGAGGAAGTGAATGTGCCGGGGGGTGTGGTGGCAGGGTGGCGGTGAGCGGCGGATTGGCAAGGCCCTATGAGAAAGCAGGCGTCATAAATGTGAATACACGTCGGTGTACGGCCGGATTACAAAATGGTAGTGAGTAAGGTAGTGAGTAAGATGCGGCGGGAGGCGAAGGCGAAGGATGCAGGCCGGGCGAAATGGCAGAAGTGACGTTGAAGACAAGCCAGCGACAGTGGTAGCGGAGTGGTAATAGGCAGAGGGTGGTGGTGGAAGTTGACGACGTAAGAGACAAGACAACGTGGCGGCAGCGTAGTGGGCGAACAGACTGTAGTATCGCCGTTCAATGGTGGACTAGGGTGGGTAACCGGTGGTAGCGGCGGACGGCAGTGGTTGCGGTGGTCGGTGGCCCTAGCGGCGGACAGTGGTGGTAGCGGTGGACTCGGGTTGGTAGCGGCGGACCGGTGGCCGTAGCGGCGGAGACGGCGGTTGGGTAGCGGCGGACGGTGTGTGTTCGTGGCGAACCCAGCGCTGTTAGGGCGGCGAGTGGCGAGCTGTTGATGGGCGTTCGGGGTCGGCGGCGGGGCCGGTGGCGGGGGGCGGGGCGGGGGCGAGCGGTCTGTCGCGCGCAGGCGACGCGCACTTTGCCGGCTCCGATCGGCGCCGGCAGGCCGTGTGCACCGCGCGTCACCCGCACACGTCGCTCTGTCGCGCGCCGCTCCCCCCCCTCCGCTCCACCCCGCCGGGGGGGCGGCGCACGCGCCACCGCCTCCGGCCCACCGCCACCGCCACCGCTGGCGCTCGGTGGGGAAGGAAGCGAAGGCGCACACGTTCATTGCAGCGCGCATGGGCAACACACTGCGAATGAGACGGAGGCGCTGGCCAGCCCATTGAAAGGGTTGCGTTTGTGCTCCGTGAACGTTTGACTTGTTCCTCGATGCGCCTTGCAAGCACAGGTTCTCTTAGATTAACTTCTGTTATGGCGTTGCTTAAAGGGATTAATTAACAAACTAAGTGAAGAGGATTAATAAAAAAGTGTATCGAAAGAAACACATTCATATTTTTGGTACATTCGATTCATGAATAATAGTTTTCCTAGAAAAGATAAACAAGGGGTATTATTGGGAAAGAATTAATATAGAACATCCTTCGAAAAAAGTAGGTTATATAATTATGTAATCAATCAACATGGATTTTGTGAAGGTGTGGGAGCCTATAAAAGAATTACACTCGTATTCGACTCGGAACGCATTACGCTAGGCGGTGACAATATGAAATAATACTCAAGCAACTTTCAACATAATCTTCACTTCCGCGTGATTTTTAATTATTTTGTGTCTGCGAAGAAAGTACGCGTCACATACTGTTCTATAGTATTGCCCTTGCTCGCATTTGCTGTATGAAAACTGTGACATGCTAATTAATTATTTTTCGTAGCCTTTTCTATAAAATAAATATTTTTTTGATACATTCCAAATGCCTTTTTTTCCCTCTGCACTTAAACGTATCAACCGACATATACTAAAGGAGCGTACTGGCTATATATATTGATCTTCTTTATGTTCAAAGTTCCATACGGGTACACTCTATTTCAACAATAAGATAAATTGAAATAACTAAAAGCGTGGATTTTTTTTGCTTAGGATTAAAATACGTAGGCCCCACTGCATTAATTCAATTTTTCGCAACTGTATTCATGTTCAACACGGAAAATTCATTATTGTTTATGTAAATTCTAGTTATGTCAGTTACAGGTACACTTTGTAAACCTTTCATTATCTGGTGGTCCTTTCTTACATAAACTCCAATTCAGTTCTGTGATCGTTACATCATTATGAAAAACATAATGGTACTTGTAACCAAATGGGTCAGTTTTGTTGATATCTCCTTTTCACATCTTATTAAAGGATGTGCATGATTTTGGCTCGTCCTGGTGGATGCCACGTCAGCGTCAACCCCGGAACAAAACCGAGATAACGCACATGACTCTGGCCCGCGAAGCTATTGACTTCACTTTTTATTAAAGGATAGTTGTGAAGGCAGACGTCAATTTTCTAGGCATTTTATCGGGCCATATCGTGCAATTATTTTAGATATGTTACTAAACGGTTTCGCCTTTATTTCGCGTAAAGAGAGCCACGGATAAACAGTCCTTAAATTCGAGAGTAAAAGAATTTTTATTTCACGAGTGGATAAAATTGTTATTTTACTGGCTGGTAACTACTAGTCATTAAATATTGACTTCCATTTCACCGGTGTCTGAAGCAGAATGCCTGAAACACCTGCTTCAGGCCCCATAGTCAACTGCAAAATCAGTTGGAGTACCTTCGGTGCGCAGCGCTGAGCCTTTCAAGTCCGCTGAGCCAACAGTAGGGCCGCGGCGGAGGCACCATGGTCGTCGGAGTATTAAAGATTCCACAAACTCCCGCCCGGGCGCTCGTGGCGGCCCCGTCGCGTGCCCCTCGCGCACCGCGATGCGCCAAGCGCATCCGCGCCCAGCCCGGCTATGGCGTCGTTGCCGGCGGAGACAGGGGCGGGGGCGTGGGCGAGGCGAGGGCGGGGCGTGGGCGGCGGCGGCGGCGCGGATTGGGGGCGGCGTGGTTACTGGAGGCGAGAGAGCGGGGGCGCCGCAGCCCCGGCTGGCGGGCTACCTGCGGCCGTCGCCAGAACACGGCGACGAGAGCCCCCACGCGCAAGACCAAATCAACCTGTTCCCGGGGGCCGCGCGGTTGCCTCACTCGTGCCGCGGCTTGGGAATTTAACTCGTTAAATCTGCAGCTGGTTGGTTTTTCTTAAGGGAAATGATTTACGCACTTGACATTTGATTGGTGGCAAAATGAAGGGTTTTTGACTGGGTCGGACGCTATCTTAACGTAGAATCGGGATCCGAATTTGTCCACGGATTCTAATATAACGAGCTTGTAGTCTTGTAAAGGCTGATTCAAACTACTTGTCACTTTTGTGTTACAAGATCAGTCCGTGTAATGGATTTATTATAAGTTCCTAATCTTCGGCCCTAATAAGCCTTTTATAATCTTGTGGAGTCATAAACAAAATCAAATTGAAAGATAATTAATTTGCAAATGTAAAGGCAAATAAAAAAGGAAAAAAATAAGGTCAAATCTAAAAAGTGAAGAAACGAGGAAAAATCTCAAAGAAGAGGCCGCACGAGATTTTTTCTTCTGATAGTTCAGTTTTTTCAGAATGTAAAATCTTGTGAAGGTAAATTTTGTCTTCTTTTTGTCTTAGTAAATAACGAGAAATTAAACAATTTTTGCAATATGTTTGAATCTTTTCTAGCCCTTTTTTGTGTGTAATGTTTGTAATCATCATTGATTAGGCGTGATGGATGTTCTTTTATAAAACGGTATTGTCCGAGGGATACTGATATTTTTTCCTTTGATTTTTCGAGAACGGAGCACAAAGTGAGATGCTTAAAAATGGATGGCTTCTAAATTAAGTTTGGTTTAATTCGCAACCGTAAATACTAACAAAATATGATCGAATCCGCAAATTAGCTTTCGACTACATAGAAACGGCCTAATATTTTCAATTACAAATAGCCGAAAACCTCTTTCAGTACCTCAAACATATGAGAGAATTATTTTATTCCCGCAAGTAGACATATTTAAGGATGGAATAGATGACAGTGCAAGAAATTGGCAGAAATGGCACCTTTTTGCATGCTACACCAGAACTGACTGAAATCTACAAGAGACAGGTCACATTCAGAGCAGCCGCAAATGATAATCCAAAAAGTGGACAAAAACATGTCCTGTTATGCGGCAAAAGGAATACGAGATTTGCTGGACGCAGTCAAGAACGATCACAAGGTGGAATTTAGGAAAGAATGTCTATAGTAAAATCGAAGGAGGAGGAAACAGGCTTGCCCCTCATCCTGCCTATCGCCCCCGTCCCTTAGCATTCGTCGCTTTCCCACGCCTCTTCGCCACCCCCCCCCACCGCGGCTGGGCGTCCTCCCCCTCCCCCTCAATCCCCGCTGCGATCGATTGGGCTTTCTTCGCTTCACCGCGACACGGCTCACAGAGAGGTTTTCGCTCTCCGCACTCGCGCGTGAGATGAAGGCGAGAGGCCAAGGCGAAGGGCGGATTCCGGATTCACAGGGGGGAAGTGAAGGCGGAAGCGAATGCTGAAGGCAGCATGTGAAGGCGGAGGCGAGAAGTGAGGATAGGCCAAGGTGAAGATTGAAGACTGGGTGAAAATGAAGACAGAGACGGGGTGAAGATAGGTGAAAGCGACAGAAGAAAGGAGAAAGGAAAAGAAATACCTCCTTTCTGCCTAAGTTGGTGAAAGGAGCGTAGCGGAAATTTTTTGCGTGGGTCAGACAGAAGAGCGGGCCTGATGGCCCCGAGTCTCGCCACGAAAATAAGGGCAATTCAATCCAATTCAATTCAAAGTGGAAGGCAGGCGAAAGAGCGGTGAAGATAGGCGAAAATGGATGAGAGGCGGAGGTGAAAGATAGGCGAAAGTTAAGGCATGAGGCAGACATGAAGACAGGAAGAACGAGTGGAGACAAGAAGCGGAAGGTGAATGACTGGGCAACTGAAGAGTTGGAGGCGAAGACACATGCAAAGATGAAGACGGGTGTGAAAGGTGAAGGCTGAGGCGATGCAGAATAAGGATGGAGGACGGAGCCGAAAGTGAAGTGGATTGCGGAAGGTGATATGGGCTGATTCGGAGATGAAGACTGAGTGAAGATGAAAGAGAATGTGGAGGCAAAGATAAAAGGGGAAGACGCAGGTGAAAAGTGAATTCAAAAGCAGAAATGAAGACGGAACCGATGGCAGCTTTGGAAGCCGTGGCGGTCAGTGGATCCAGGAACGGGGGAGGGGAAAGGTAGATGGGGGTGGTCATGGGGGCGAAGGTGAAGGCAAAGGCGGAAGGCGGCGTATGGCAATGTGGACAAGAGGAGGTGGGCAGCGCAGTGTATGGACGCGCAGACTCCTACAGTGGATTCCTTGAAATCCTGTCGCATTGATTCCGAACAGGTTTTCGCCAATTATGTTGTTGGGTAACACTTCGGAGAACTACTAAGAAAGAAATAAATACTGAACTTTCACATGAAATATGCCATAAACATGATCCAGAAACGTACACCAGGATTATCAATCTAAAGGAGAAAAGAAAAGTTTGACTCTAGTCCAAAATGCGTTACACCGTGGTTTGAGGAAGCCAATTCTTTTATGAAACAAGCGTAACATAATACTGATCCAATTCGGTATTCAGACAAACAATTAAACTGAAAAAGAGTTTTTGTGCCGTAGACTTACAAATGTGCCTAATTATGGCGCTAAAAACGTATTATTAATATAATTAGTAATTTTTAATGTTGCGCAAAGCCTGCTTCGAGGGAAAAAAGAATTTGAAGCCAATAGCTATATCCCAACAGCGTACACATGAACGGTCCATTAAGTTGGTCCAGTAGTTTAAAAAAGAAAAATCATCTTGGTCGTGACAATATAGTTCAAAACACCTTTTACAATAATGCCAAACGTAATGTATAAAAATAACCGATTTCGTTAGCATCTTGCAATGGCCAGTGCCGTTATTGTAGTGAGTAGTTTTAATCCCGGGAGGTAGTGATGACGCCCTCCTCTGAAATCGTTAGATACAGCGGCCGACCTATCGCATAGGCTTGCGGAAGATTTCTCTCCCGGTTCTCCCCTTCCAACGAACACGCACCCGCCGGCTGCCGACAGATATAAGCTTCGACGTCCTCCCGCCATAGCATATATACGTGAGTGGGTAAGAGTGTTCGTAAAGAGAGGTGATTAAGGGCCAGAGAGAAGAAGGAAAAGATCGCGCGCGACGCGTTGGCCATTTATAAGGGTAGTGCTCTGGCATTGTGCCAGATATTAATCGAGAAAGGCATCGATCCCAGCAGACGGCTTCCAGAATCTTCTCCAGACAGCTACTGAATTCGACCTATGAAATCTAGCTAGTGTCGAAAATCATAGTCTACTCGGTACAACTCGAAATCTAAGAAAACTGCGTGTTGGGTCGCTGTGGAGGCAGCATATACGCCTGGCTCAGAGCCAACTGTACCAGTGCAACCGGATCCCTGATTACTCCAGGCGACAATGCGGCACCTGCAGCGCCCCGCCCCTTGTTTCGCCCCGCTCTTCGCCGCGCACAGCAAGAGCCCCCTTCCCTGCCCGTCATGCATCACACACATCCATCGGGCAAGAGCAGGCCACCCTTGTCAACAACTGGCTCACATCAACCACGAACACTGTCACCGGGGAATACTGCTCAGTATTGCAATGAAAGAAATTGGAGGCCTGCATTACATAGAGTTTATTTAAAGTAATTATTTTTTGAAGTTTACATTTTTTTCGTTCCTGCCCTGTAGATTTGTTAATGTGAAATTAATAAGACCCACAGTCAAATAAATATTTTTGAAAGCAGTTAAATTATGAACCCATACCGTCAGGAACCCTAAACAATTTTCAAACATTTTATGTTTTCAACAAAAACAAAGGCTGTATTACCAATGTGTCGTATGTGTATTAACAAGATTAACAGTCCAACTACCAATCAGAGAAAAGTTCTTTTGGCATTTTTTGTCGCATAAATAATATTAAAAATAAAGATCATGGGGCAAAATTATGAATTGTACGGTGTAAGTTTTAGAAAAAAGGGATAGAAGTCCATTTCTAAGGGTGGTGCCCACGTAGGGCTGTATATAAAAATGCGCTGGAATTTCTCAAGCAAATCTACGGTCAAAGGCAACCCGAAGAGGCGTGAAAAATTGAGATAGCAAAGCTAATATACATCAGTTCCGACAGTTTGATTTTCGCCTTTAAAATTCTAAACTTCTCTAATACAAATCTTTCTGAGCGGGAACGTTGATGTGTGGAAAATATTTGTTTGCCTCGCAACTGTTCTATTCTTTCTCTGTAATTTATTACCGGCCTTGGTTGCAATGTAGACATACGAATATTGGGGGTTAAATACATACTTTCAATACATGGAAATCAACGTATAAATTTACAAAATTTAAATACCAATTAATACTTTGGCATGTAATATAAGGTGGTCAAAACGGAAAGAAAAATCGTCGTTGGGTTGATGGTATGTTTTTCTGGCAATATAATTGGTGGGTCTGGGATTTTTTGATAAAATTACTACTGACAGTCGAAACAGTTGAATTTAAAGTCCTTTTCTAACCATCAATCAAGGGTCACCATGAATGTAATAAGGGGTTTCTCCTTTTAATTGGAAGTGAGTCTCCGTTACCCTTTTTATCTAGTTCTTCCTCTGAACTTTTTTTAAAGAAGAAATTAATCGTGGGTAGTTATTAATGTTTTTTAGTGTATACTTTGTTCTTATTATTTCTTTTTTTTTATCGTAATCTGAATATTTCACAATTCATCCGTAATTTATTACTAGTTTTAATACACATTTCATATAGTGTATTACTTAGTTATCAAAATAAGTTTATTTAATCTTTCAG
>BOPP01000357.1:585275-609692 GCA_017312745.1 Gryllus bimaculatus | reverse complement strand
GGTCATGGGGGTCTGGGGGAGGTAGTACTGGAGGAGATAGTGACGGGTGTGGCACCGCCCTGCCGGCGGATGAGGCAGCGCGTTTGAAATAGATTATTCTAAGAAGGGACCGTTTCGACAGCTGTTGCTTGCTACTGCGGAAAAAAAACCTGCAGACTACACCGATGCGCTCAATTAGTAAGTTTGTTCGATAGCAATTGTCTTACTTCAAGTGGCTTCGATACAACCTCTCGCAAACCCATTCTTAGACGTGACGTTTGCTTCCCGACCTGTCAAACTGGTCCCTTCATGCAGTAATTTCTCTACAGCGAATGTGGCGACCGGCGTGGCTGAGAGTGGGTGTGGACGGAGGGTGAGGAAGTGAATGTGCCGGGGGGTGTGGTGGCAGGGTGGCGGTGGCGGCGGATGGCAGGCTATGAGAACAGGCGTCATAATGTGAATAGCGGTGTACGGCCGGATGTACAAATGGTAGTGAGTAAGGTAGTGAGTAAGATGCGGCAGGGAGGCGAAGGCGATGCAGGCCGGGCGATGGCAGAAGTGACGTTGAAGACAAGCCAGCGACAGTGGTAGCGGAGTGGTAATAGCAGAGGGTGGTGGTGGAAGTTGATGACGTAGAGACAGACAACGGTGGCGGCAGCGGTAGTGGCGAACAGCTGTAGTATCGGCGGTCAATGGTGACTAGGGTGGGTAACGGTGGTAGCGGCGGACGGCAGTGGTTGCGGTGGTCGGTGGCCCTAGCGGCGGACAGTGGTGGTAGCGGTGGACTCGGGTTGGTAGCGGCGGACCGGTGGCCGTAGCGGCGGAGACGGCGGTTGGGTAGCGGCGGACGGTGTGTGTTCGTGGCGAACCCAGCGCTGTTAGGGCGGCGAGTGGCGAGCTGTTGATGGGCGTTCGGGGTCGGCGGCGGGGCCGGTGGCGGGGGGCGGGGCGGGGGCGAGCGGTCTGTCGCGCGCAGGCGACGCGCACTTTGCCGGCTCCGATCGGCGCCGGCAGGCCGTGTGCACCGCGCGTCACCCGCACACGTCGCTCTGTCGCGCGCCGCTCCCCCCCCTCCGCTCCACCCCGCCGGGGGGGCGGCGCACGCGCCACCGCCTCCGGCCCACCGCCACCGCCACCGCTGGCGCTCGGTGGGGAAGGAAGCGAAGGCGCACACGTTCATTGCAGCGCGCATGGGCAACACACTGCGAATGAGACGGAGGCGCTGGCCAGCCCATTGAAAGGGTTGCGTTTGTGCTCCGTGAACGTTTGACTTGTTCCTCGATGCGCCTTGCAAGCACAGGTTCTCTTAGATTAACTTCTGTTATGGCGTTGCTTAAAGGGATTAATTAACAAACTAAGTGAAGAGGATTAATAAAAAAGTGTATCGAAAGAAACACATTCATATTTTTGGTACATTCGATTCATGAATAATAGTTTTCCTAGAAAAGATAAACAAGGGGTATTATTGGGAAAGAATTAATATAGAACATCCTTCGAAAAAAGTAGGTTATATAATTATGTAATCAATCAACATGGATTTTGTGAAGGTGTGGGAGCCTATAAAAGAATTACACTCGTATTCGACTCGGAACGCATTACGCTAGGCGGTGACAATATGAAATAATACTCAAGCAACTTTCAACATAATCTTCACTTCCGCGTGATTTTTAATTATTTTGTGTCTGCGAAGAAAGTACGCGTCACATACTGTTCTATAGTATTGCCCTTGCTCGCATTTGCTGTATGAAAACTGTGACATGCTAATTAATTATTTTTCGTAGCCTTTTCTATAAAATAAATATTTTTTTGATACATTCCAAATGCCTTTTTTTCCCTCTGCACTTAAACGTATCAACCGACATATACTAAAGGAGCGTACTGGCTATATATATTGATCTTCTTTATGTTCAAAGTTCCATACGGGTACACTCTATTTCAACAATAAGATAAATTGAAATAACTAAAAGCGTGGATTTTTTTTGCTTAGGATTAAAATACGTAGGCCCCACTGCATTAATTCAATTTTTCGCAACTGTATTCATGTTCAACACGGAAAATTCATTATTGTTTATGTAAATTCTAGTTATGTCAGTTACAGGTACACTTTGTAAACCTTTCATTATCTGGTGGTCCTTTCTTACATAAACTCCAATTCAGTTCTGTGATCGTTACATCATTATGAAAAACATAATGGTACTTGTAACCAAATGGGTCAGTTTTGTTGATATCTCCTTTTCACATCTTATTAAAGGATGTGCATGATTTTGGCTCGTCCTGGTGGATGCCACGTCAGCGTCAACCCCGGAACAAAACCGAGATAACGCACATGACTCTGGCCCGCGAAGCTATTGACTTCACTTTTTATTAAAGGATAGTTGTGAAGGCAGACGTCAATTTTCTAGGCATTTTATCGGGCCATATCGTGCAATTATTTTAGATATGTTACTAAACGGTTTCGCCTTTATTTCGCGTAAAGAGAGCCACGGATAAACAGTCCTTAAATTCGAGAGTAAAAGAATTTTTATTTCACGAGTGGATAAAATTGTTATTTTACTGGCTGGTAACTACTAGTCATTAAATATTGACTTCCATTTCACCGGTGTCTGAAGCAGAATGCCTGAAACACCTGCTTCAGGCCCCATAGTCAACTGCAAAATCAGTTGGAGTACCTTCGGTGCGCAGCGCTGAGCCTTTCAAGTCCGCTGAGCCAACAGTAGGGCCGCGGCGGAGGCACCATGGTCGTCGGAGTATTAAAGATTCCACAAACTCCCGCCCGGGCGCTCGTGGCGGCCCCGTCGCGTGCCCCTCGCGCACCGCGATGCGCCAAGCGCATCCGCGCCCAGCCCGGCTATGGCGTCGTTGCCGGCGGAGACAGGGGCGGGGGCGTGGGCGAGGCGAGGGCGGGGCGTGGGCGGCGGCGGCGGCGCGGATTGGGGGCGGCGTGGTTACTGGAGGCGAGAGAGCGGGGGCGCCGCAGCCCCGGCTGGCGGGCTACCTGCGGCCGTCGCCAGAACACGGCGACGAGAGCCCCCACGCGCAAGACCAAATCAACCTGTTCCCGGGGGCCGCGCGGTTGCCTCACTCGTGCCGCGGCTTGGGAATTTAACTCGTTAAATCTGCAGCTGGTTGGTTTTTCTTAAGGGAAATGATTTACGCACTTGACATTTGATTGGTGGCAAAATGAAGGGTTTTTGACTGGGTCGGACGCTATCTTAACGTAGAATCGGGATCCGAATTTGTCCACGGATTCTAATATAACGAGCTTGTAGTCTTGTAAAGGCTGATTCAAACTACTTGTCACTTTTGTGTTACAAGATCAGTCCGTGTAATGGATTTATTATAAGTTCCTAATCTTCGGCCCTAATAAGCCTTTTATAATCTTGTGGAGTCATAAACAAAATCAAATTGAAAGATAATTAATTTGCAAATGTAAAGGCAAATAAAAAAGGAAAAAAATAAGGTCAAATCTAAAAAGTGAAGAAACGAGGAAAAATCTCAAAGAAGAGGCCGCACGAGATTTTTTCTTCTGATAGTTCAGTTTTTTCAGAATGTAAAATCTTGTGAAGGTAAATTTTGTCTTCTTTTTGTCTTAGTAAATAACGAGAAATTAAACAATTTTTGCAATATGTTTGAATCTTTTCTAGCCCTTTTTTGTGTGTAATGTTTGTAATCATCATTGATTAGGCGTGATGGATGTTCTTTTATAAAACGGTATTGTCCGAGGGATACTGATATTTTTTCCTTTGATTTTTCGAGAACGGAGCACAAAGTGAGATGCTTAAAAATGGATGGCTTCTAAATTAAGTTTGGTTTAATTCGCAACCGTAAATACTAACAAAATATGATCGAATCCGCAAATTAGCTTTCGACTACATAGAAACGGCCTAATATTTTCAATTACAAATAGCCGAAAACCTCTTTCAGTACCTCAAACATATGAGAGAATTATTTTATTCCCGCAAGTAGACATATTTAAGGATGGAATAGATGACAGTGCAAGAAATTGGCAGAAATGGCACCTTTTTGCATGCTACACCAGAACTGACTGAAATCTACAAGAGACAGGTCACATTCAGAGCAGCCGCAAATGATAATCCAAAAAGTGGACAAAAACATGTCCTGTTATGCGGCAAAAGGAATACGAGATTTGCTGGACGCAGTCAAGAACGATCACAAGGTGGAATTTAGGAAAGAATGTCTATAGTAAAATCGAAGGAGGAGGAAACAGGCTTGCCCCTCATCCTGCCTATCGCCCCCGTCCCTTAGCATTCGTCGCTTTCCCACGCCTCTTCGCCACCCCCCCCCACCGCGGCTGGGCGTCCTCCCCCTCCCCCTCAATCCCCGCTGCGATCGATTGGGCTTTCTTCGCTTCACCGCGACACGGCTCACAGAGAGGTTTTCGCTCTCCGCACTCGCGCGTGAGATGAAGGCGAGAGGCCAAGGCGAAGGGCGGATTCCGGATTCACAGGGGGAAGTGAAGGCGGAAGTGAATGCTAAAGCAGATGTGAAGGCGGAGGCGAGAGGTGAGGTTGGCCAAGGTGAAAATGGAGACTAGTGAAAATGAAGACAGAGACGGAGGTGAAGATAGGTGAAAATGAAGACAGGCGAAAGAGCGGTGAAAATAGGCGAAAGTGAAGGCAGAGGCAGAGTTGAAGACAGGAGAAAGTGAAGACAGAAGCGGAGGTGAGGACGGAAAATGCGAGTCGGAGGCGAAGACAGATGCAAAGCTGAAGGCGGGTTTGAAGATGAAGGCTGAAGCGAATGCGGAGATAAAGATGGAGACGAAGCCGAAAGTGAAGGTGGATGCGGAAGTGATGGCGGATTCGGAGATGAAGACTGAGGTGAAGATGAAAGAGAATGTGGAGGCAAAGATAAAAGGGGAGACGCAGTTGAAAGTGAATTCAAAAACAAGAGGCGAAGGCAGAATGAAGACGGAAGCGATGGCGGCTTTGGAAGCCGCGGCTGTGGTGGATGCAGAGAACGGGCGGGGGGGTAGGCGGGGTTGGTCATGGGGGCGAAGGTGAAGGCAAAGGCGGAGGCGGCGATGGCGAAGTGGAGGAGGAGGTGGACAGATCAGTGAATGGACCCGCAGACTCCAACAGTGGATTCCTTGAAATCATGTCGCAGTGATTCCGAACAGTTCTCGCGGAAATCTGGTGTTCGGCGGAAATCCACTTCGGAGAACTACTACGAAAGAAATAAAATACTGGACTTTCGCATGAATATGCATAAACACGATCCAAGAAAACGTACACAAAGAATTATCAAATCTAAAGGAGAAAGAATTTTTAACGATCCAAAATGCTTACATCTTGGTTTGAGGAAAGGTTTCGTTACAAGCGTACAGTAATACTAACAATTCGGTATTCAGACAAAAAAAATAAACTGGAAAAAGAGTTTTGTGCCGTATGATTACAAATGTGCATAATTAAGCGCTAAAAACGTATTTTTAATATAATTAGTAAATTTTAATGTTTCCGCAAAGCTCTTCGAGGAAAAAAAGAATTTGAAGCCAATAGCTATATCCCACAGGGACCCATGAACGGTCATCAAGTTTGGTCCAGTAGTTTAAAAAAGAAAAATCCTCTAGTCGTGACGAATGTAGTTCAAAACAACTTTACAAAATGCCAAACCTAATGATAAAATAACCGATTTCGTTAACATCTTGCAATGTCCAGTGCCGTCATTGTAGTGAGTGTTTCATCCCGGGAGGTAGTGATGACCCCTCCTCTGAATCGTGAGATACGGCGACGACCTACGCGTGGGCTTGCGGAGGATTTCTCTCTCCAGGTATCTCCCCCTCCAACGAGACACCACCCCAGCTGCGACAAGATATAAGCTTCCGACAGTCTCCCGACATAGGTAATATATGTGAGTGTGAGTGTTCGTAAAGAGAGATGATAAGGGCGAGAGAGAAGAAGGAAAGATCGCGCGCTGACCGCTGGCCATAAAGGAGCCCTAAGGGTAGTGCTCTGGCATTTGCCAGATATTAATCGGAGAAAGGCATCGACCACATCAGACGGCTTCCAGAATTCTTCTCCGGACAGCTACTGAATTCGACCTATGAATCTAGCTAGTGTCGAAAATCCTAGTCTATCGGAACTCGAAATCTAGAACCTGCCGGTTGGGGTCGCTGTGGAGGCAGCATCAACGCTGGCTCAGAGCCAACTGTACCAGTGCACGGCTCCTGATTACCTCCAGGCGACAATGCGGCCACCTGCAGCGCCCCGCCCCTTGTTTCGCCCCCGCTCTTCGCCCGCGGCACAAAGAGCCCCTCTCCCCTGCCCCGTCATAGCCATCACACACATCATCGGCAAGGACAGCCACCTGTCAACAACTGGCTCACATCACCACGAAACACTGTCACCGGGAATACTGCTCAGTATTGCAATGGAAGAAATTGGAGGCCTGCATTACATAGAGTTTATTAAAGTAATTATTTTTTCGAAGTTAATCTTTTTTCGTTCCTTTCCTGTAGATTTGTAATGTGAAATTAATAAGACACACACGAATAAATATTTTGAAAGCAGTTAAATATGAACCCATACCTCGGAACCCTAAACAATGTTCAAGCTTTTTATATTTTCAACAAAACAAAGGCTGTATTACCAAATGTGTCGTATGTGTATTAACAGAGATTACAGTCAACTACAATAAGAGAAAAGTTCTTTTGCATTTTTGTCGCATAAATAATATTAAAAAAAAGATCATGGGCAAAATTATGAATGTACGGTGTAAGTTTTCGAAAAAGGGATTAGAAGTCCATTTCTAAGGGTGTGCCACGTAGGGCTGCATATAAAATGCGCTGGAATTTCTCATAAATCTACGGTCAAAGGCAACCCGAAGAGCGTGAAAATTGAGATAGCAAGCTAATATACATCAGTTCCGACAGTCGATTTTCGCCTTTAAATTTCTATACTTCTCTACAAATCTTTCTGTAGCGGGAACGTTGATGTGTGAAAATATTTTTTTGCCTCGAACTGTTCTATTTTTCCTCTGTAATTTATTATAATCTATTATTTCAATTATTATAATAAGTTTATTTTAATCTTTCAGAACATTCACCCGAAGACGTGATTGCATTGACATCACGAATCGTCGAAACTCGATTTTTTACGTGAATGAATTTCTCTTTTGCTGAGAAACTTTAATACTGTACTCTGCCACAATGTATTGTAATATAATGTTGATATGTTCTATGTGATTTTTTTTTATGGTGAGCAATTGATGCAGACTCCTTATGAGATGAATATGAATACCATGGCGAGTGTTATAGTTATAGACATAGGCGTTTCCAGAAAATATATTCCTACCATTGAATAAGTCGTTTGACAAAAAATTATGATTCGTGAACCAAGAGACTAGGTAATGGTACAAATCCTAGATTAATAAAGAGAGGCTTACAAGAATCACGTGATTGGAATTTTGGTTATTATTCATACGATTCTTTTTTGCAATCTAAAAGTGTTCCATCAGCTCGTGGAACAGCATCGCGCCGTGTCGCCGCGCCGCGTCGGCCCTAGCGAGACGAACGAGGAGCGGGTGCGGGGGCGACAGGCAGCAAGAAGCGGGCCCTGCCTGTTAGCGCCTGATATATGAGGTGCTGTGGCGAGGCTGGGGCAAGAAGCTCGCTGCTAATAACCTCTTCTTGCGCCGCTGTGCAGCGCTGCAGCGGGGCCTGTGTGGGGAGCTCCCTACTGATCCGGCGACAGCACGCGAGGGCGGCGGGCGCGTTCTGGGTGGGGACGTTGCAATGCTTTCGAAACTCTTAGTTTTCTAAATTGTGTTTCGAATGGGTGTCAATACTGATTAATAGATTATATCGTGTTATCGATGTCGATGTATGGTGTGGATATGTGGACTTCCTTGCCCGAGAAATAGGGCGGTTCTAGCCAAACGTAGCAGTAACATAAATAAATGAAGAATAAATTGCTTTTTTAAGCCATCGACACCTGTGTTGACTGTCAAGTAATAGGTTAACGTTAGTTGTATTCACACCTTAATTATTGTTATTATTATTATTATTACGTATATAATTACTATTGATGGCCTTTTTATTAGAATAATACGTTATCTTTTTGGGGGTTTATATTACTGTTTTAATAATGGTTTTTTCTCCAACATGAGTTTTTCTTCTCTTCTCAGAGCTGATGTGATTAAGATTCCAGAAACTTGAAGAACCATTCTCAATTTTTTTAATACGTAAATGATTTATAGAGCATAACATATTTTGTTAAGACACTAATATTGTCACATTTGACGTCCGCTGATGTCAAATGAAGGTCATTATAAACCATTTCAAGTCAATTTTGTTTGTCGAATGATGTACCAGTGACTAATCACAAGCATCGCTAAAAAATGACCAAACATTTGTCTACTGAGACAATAAGAAGAAAAAATAATGTTTTTTTCAGACGAAATTTCGGCGTTTTCTGGCACAGGATTACATGACGTTCTCATCTTACAAAGAATTCGTAAGGCGAGAAAGTAAAATCCAAGAAAATGGAAAAAGGCAGAGAGAGAGAGAGAGAAGAACGAGAGAAAGAGAAAAGAACGAGAGAGAGAAACGAGAGAGAGAAACGAGAGAGAGAGAAACGAGAGAGAGAAAAACGAGAGAGAGAAAGAAACGAGAGAGAGAGAAACGAGAGAGAGAAAAACGAGAGAGAGAAAAACGAGAGAGAGAAAGAAACGAGAGAAAGAAACGAGAGAAAGAAACGAGAGAAAGAAACGAGAGAAAGAAACGAGAGAGAGAGAGAGAGAGGGAGAGAGAGAGAGAGAGAGAGTGTACTCACGCTGGGGATGTTGTCGTTGGTGCAGACGCCCTCCTGCAGCAGCCGGTCGCGGATCTCCCAGGCGAAGATGGACGGGCACTCGCGCTTGTACTGCGAGATCTTGCTGACCACCTCAGCGGTGGCGACTCGCGGCTTGGAGCCGCCGATGGCCCTCGGCCGGATGGACCCCGTCTCGTAGTACCTGCGCAGCGCGCGCGTCAGCCGTCCCCCGCGCACGCACACGCTCACGCGCACGCTCGCTCGCGCACGCACGCACGCACGCACGTACGCACGCACGCTCGAGCAGCAGGTGCTGGCTTCCAGGCTACGCCCCTCCGGCCAGATGCTTTTTCAAACACCTTACAAGTGACTTGCGAGGGAAGTGTCGCGATGACTAAATGTGTTCAAGCCTATCTTAGCGAGATGCTTACTATCCCTGGCTCGTTTAAAGTTATGCGAAGTGACTTGTGAGGGAAGTGATTTGATATATAAACGTGTTCAAGCCTACTGTAACGAGATGCTTTCTATCCATGACTACTATCATACTCATACGCGCGCGCGCGCACGCACACACGCACACACACACACACACACACACACACACACACACACACTCGAGGTCCTCCCGGCTTCTATACTACACTCCTCCGAATAGAGGCTCTTTCAGAGAAACTACAAGTGTCTTGCTAGCGAAGTGTTTTACTGGGTAAACGTGTTCAAATCTATCAGAGCGAGATACTTACTATATCTATCATGCTCACACACGTACAGTTCAGGCTTTCCTAGCTTCTACCCTACGCCTCTACGACCAGAGACTCTTTCAGAGCTATTGCAAGTGACTTCCGGTTAAAGTGTCTTGCTGAGTAAAGGTGTTCGAGTCTATCGTAGCGAGATGCTTTCTATTATTGACTATCCTGTCTATCACACGCACATTCCAGATCCTCCTAGCTTCAATTCTCGCTCCTCGGGCCGGAGAGTCATTCAAAGATATTAGAAGTTACTGGCGAGGGAAGTGTCTTGATAACTAAACATGTTGAAGCCTATCATAGCGAGATGATTGCTATCCCTGACTATTATGCTCATACACGCGCACTCGAGGCTATCCTAACGTCTACCCCATGCCTCTGCGACCAGAGGTTCTTTTAAAAGTGTTACAAGTGACTTGCGAGGTAAATGTCTTGATGACTAAACGTGTTCAAGCCTATCGTAAAGAGGTGCTTAGTATCCCTGACTAAACCGAGTGTGTTTTACTCATGATCACGTATGATTAATTAAGCTTCTCCTAGATTCCATCTTATTTTTATTGAACAAAGGGCTCTTTTAAAGACCTTGAAATGATTGGCGAGGTATGAATGTCTTTGAGTGCACGTGTCAAACTATCGATACTACGACAAGCTTGCTATGCCTATCTATCCTGAATATTTTCACTCATCCACTCTGGGGTTCTCCTAACCTCTATCTTGTACTCATGGAAGAATGATTTCCATTGGCTCCTTTAACGTCATTAAACGTGATGTGTGATGGAAGTTCTCTTGATATATATTGTGCCTATCGTTGTAGCGAGATTCTTACTGCCTTACTGCAGTGTGTTTAACTTACGCTCACGCACTCGAGACATTCCTAGCATCCATCCGATGCCCCAAGGGGAAGGATTTCAAACATAGTCTTAAATGATTTGCGAGAGAAGTGTTTATTTGACTAAACGTGTTCGACAAAATTTGAGGCATGCTTGTAGTGTTTACGTTAGTCCTGAATGCCTTTTCGGGCGCTCTCCCTCTTACTTGACCCTTACGGAAGTTTTCATGGCCCTCTGAAAGTGCGCCGTGCAATAACCAGCAATTAATGTGTTTCCAGGGTACATTTAGACGATGAAGATTTTCTCGTTAGAACACGCTTGCTCACGCACGCTGTATGGGAAGACCTACCAGGTCGGTATATAAACTTGGCTGTCTGGGAGACTTCGGGTCCCAGATAGAGATACCGGTTCGACTGTCATTCTGCGTCCTTCCTCAGGGCGATAAGCGTTTTCCTTGGAAAACGACTTTTAAAAAATTTCGCCCTGAGGAAGGTCGCAGAATGATGGCCAAAGCGGTGGCATCTATGCCTACGACGCAGTTTCTCCCAGTCTGCCGAGAAGATGCCTCCGCGAAAGCTTACGCTTTCAGCCTACCAGATGAATCCTGACAACAGTGTTTACAAATAGCGGGAGATGTATCTCTGTGTAAACGCGTATGACATTATCTCAAGAGTCAGCAAGTCTGATATATCTATGAGATATTTCTGAATCTGTTTTATGCGTAATATGCATGGACTCTAAAAATGGAGTCCTCTCTCCCCACAGTTATGCTTCTTTGAGTTTCGTAGGAACTCTTCAGAGAAGCGAGTTTATAAGATGTGCTACTAGTATTTTTCTGTAATAGTTTTCTTCAGAAATGTGTTGACGGATAATTGCATCAGAGATACTGTAGGAACTTCCTGGCTTTGCACGACCAATCGGAACATCTAGAAGATATTATTGTTCTTCTGCTCATGTCACAGTTTGATAATGGTCATTAAATGTATAAATTGTGAATAAATATAGAATTTACCATGTAGATTAAGTGCAATGCAGGAAGAAAAGAGGAATAATCTTTTTCATCTGACTGATGTTTTCTTTGTTTTTCACATTTCACTGTGCAAATATGTATATTGGGCCAAAAGTAGTTTGCAACCAGGTACAAATGTTTCAAACCTTTAGTAGTAGTTAATGAAAATTGTGTGCTAAATTATGTATGAGTATTTTCAATCACAATCGAGCAGAATATCTTATTGTGATGATTGCATCTATTCAGAAGATGGGCTAACGCATTTCCTCCAATATGTCGTTTAGCGAATTATAAAACTTAAAGATTTTCACCCAATTCCGGAAGGCAGTGTGTATGTAGCAAGTTCACTTCTAAAACATTACACGTTATTTTTAAATCATGCATTCACTACAAAATTTAATATTCAATAATTCATCAGTTACAGAGGTAGGTACACAGTGGAAAGAAAGGAAACAGGCAGTATCTATTCCGTCGTGTTTATTCTGCGGAGGCACAAGTACACCACAACGATGTCAGCGCGGGGTGGGGCGCGGCGGGGGCGGCACCCGGCGCCACCGGAAGTGGCGACTTACGCGGAGGGGACCGGAAGTTCCCCGAGCGGAGCGTCTTAGCGCTCTCTTGTATTCAGCGCATATCTTGCGGAAGAGATAGCCAACTGCGAAACTTAGCAAATATTTCAAAAAAGGCCCAAAAAGCGTGTGTTCATATCTTGAGGAGGAGGAGGAGGCGGAGCTGCAGGAGGAAGAGCGAGCTCGAGGCGAACAAGAGAGGAGCGAATAACTTCAAAAGAATCCACTATATGGCGGCCACGTTTTCCACCTCATCGAGTTTTTTGAGGGGGCAGGGAGGGAGGGGGGAAGAGAGGAAGAAGAAAAAGTTGGGGAACTCTTCGGAGAGTGAGGGAGAGCGAGGGAGAGGGAAGAGGCATGGAGGAACAAGAGCACTTGGCAGAGGGGAAGACGAATATATAAAGGCCTAAGTTATGACGTAGTTACCAAACACAGAGGTACAGTCTCGCACAAGAGCTGCTCGTGCTTCGATCGTTGCTGCTCCGGAGACCCACGCAAGTTGAGGAGCAGCAGCGCGCCACTCGCCTCTCCCTCTCCACTCCACTCTCTTCCCCTTCCCACCTCACCCCCTCCCCATCCCTCGAAAGGGCTACAGGTAGAGGCGGCAGCCACGAGAGGCTGGAGGACGGAGTTCGCAACAATTAATTGCTTTTGCAGGCGCCAATGGAGTGAGTGCAGCAGTTGCCAAGTGCCTGCAGACGCGATGCGCCTGTTGCGATTGCGTATTCAAACAGCTGTCTCTCATTTAGGTCAATCTGTGGACGATATTAGTCACAAATGTAATGTTATTCATTATGTAGAAGAGCTTTTTCTTTGAATTTGGAGAAGGGGTGAGTTGATCCTCTGCGATCAAATGCCATCAAATGAGGAATGTCCACAGTGTCTGGATAATCTGGACTCTGAAAATTGAAGGAGTATATTTTATTCATTCATTACCTAGTCAGTTGCATACATTATGCAATTCGAATTGCATGAGTTTATTGCCTGTCGACTTTTACGGATGCTACCAGATATCAAAACTGTATATTAAAAAAACTATTTTTCATCTAGGTAATTACGTAGTCGGAATCCATTAAAAGTGAAAATTTGAACATAATTCGAACACTGCAAATATATTTTTAGTAGTTATTTGTAGGTATCGCAATTGTTCGTCAATGTAATGACCCTTAGATGAGAAGTATTAGTTGAGCATGGGGAATGAGTCAACTGCACCGTATTTAAGGGACCACGTGCTCATTATTGATTACAAACACTACAATTTTAAATGGATATGAGCCTTTATTTAAGTAATGAGATTTTATACAACTCTCTCCAAACTGACTTTGACAATTTAAAATATTGAACTGAAACCACGAAGACATTTTCATCTACTTTGAGACCATACGTTTCAGCTAAGCACATTGGTAACGCTGCACATTACACTGCTCCATTGGTTTCAACGAGGCTTATTATTCCATCCGTAACTAACATGGAATTGTAAACTACTTAGGTCAACTCTTGTCTCTTCATTGTTGAAAAACGCGTGATGTTCGAAGTAGAACATTAGCAAGCTTGGCTCATTTCAAATGACTAGAAACGATTGAAAATCTCAAACCTTTTACAAATGATTAAAACGGAAGCTAATGCAATAATTGATACACCTTTTACAAATGAGCATACTCATTACCCTTGTGCTATACCGTAACCCCTGTTGATTTGAATAAGGAAGCCGCTGGCACCATTTGGGCTGATATTTGGTGCCTCAATCTCCAGCTCATTTGCTCAACGCATAACCCCGTGCCTGCCCTCGTTGTGATGTGCTTGATGCTCCCAACGCGACAGTGTACACAGTGTGGGGCAGAGAGTGATCTACAGGAAAGGAGAGCAAAAGTAGAGAAAGTTCACTTACCGTGTCCCGAGGAGAGAAGCTACGGAAGAGCTATGCTACAAGTAGTCTTTCTACGCTACGCGCCGCTCGCGCTGCGCGGGCCAGCCCGCGCGCGTCCACGAAGCGTCCACCTCCGCCCGCACGCTCCTCAAGGTCACCCCAAGGCTTTTATTTTATCTATTAGTTGCTTTCGTTGGATTAGCCGCCAGCATAAGGTTTTCCACGTGGAAGTCAAGAATTCGATCACTACTCCTACTCCGCGACCGGAATCTTTGTCGTCGTCCTGTTTTAACAAAGTCCTACGCAACGTGGCCAAAGTTTATATCACCATTCTATATGACGATAATACATTAGCCATGAAGAAGGTAACAGATGGCTACCGAATAGTCGGCAATATGGTCTATACGTTTCCGTGCAGTGTTGTCAACGTTTTGGTCATCGGACTGCGTGCTAATGCTAAGCCCAGAAGAAGGTCGCGGTACGACGATCGAAACGTTGGCAACACTAGTAAGGACGTGCCAACTGTCGAAGAGCTTCGAATCTATCGCCTACAACGCCTTGACTTCCGCGCGACATCTCTAGTGGTGGCGACAAATTTATCAGATGCAGCTAATCAATTGAATCAAAACTTTGAGGAAGATGACATGAATTTTTATTATTTACACTATGACAAGAACAACTCATTGACGAACGAATGGCCACCTCCAACCTCTAAGGGCATTACGGAGGCTTCGTGGACGAACGGGGCGTTCTATATCGTTAGCACATAGAGCCATGAAAGTTGAAGCTCAAAGGACTGCAAATAGGAAAAGTCATCAGTTAGTTCTGATTTCCTGAATCACTGAAAAGTATACCCACGAGAAAAAAACAACTCTTCTGCCTTGGAAAGAGAAAATAAATTATTGTAAGGGGCAAACGTGGAAACCTCTCTCCGTCTGCAATGAATTTGGAAGCTGCAACTGAAGGGCCGGGGGTGGAGGTTATACTTTCCAGCGTTCAGGGGAGGGCGGGTCCGGTGAGAATCTCACGGCTGCGAGGTGTGGAGATCGCGAGACCTCCTCGCTAAAGAATTTTGAGTGAAGCGTTCCTTTATTTTTATTTTTTTTTCCTTTTCATAGCGGTTTTTCTGACCTTAAAGTGTCAAGGACCGAAAGACACTTTCACAGATACTAGGCAGCGTCTGTTTAGTTACAACACTGAGTTTCTAGGCATCCTGTTCCTTTAACTATAGGTGGAGTTTCATATTGCAATTCGATGCGAGTTAAAAAAGTTTTCGTTTGTGATTGTTTTGACTACAATCGGAAAGTTCTTTTCCTGACGAATATGTTCGGGAAAAAGATCACATTATTGGGTTTTACATTTTTATGTGCACATAATTACCTTCATTTAAGATAACTTTTTGAAAGATGCTCAAACATATTGTGAAAAGTATTACTAAAAATATTTCCAGATGAGTCATTATTTAATTTTTCTTAATGATATGATGATCATCTTAATGATGAGTCATTATAATTTTTACGATCCTACTTTTGTTGACAGAACACCTCAGAATAAGTATAATTTTACGAAAAGGAATAGGGCATTATTTTATTGGCTAAAAAAAGTATTTACTTTCACAAATAAAATTGTTTTCGGTACATAGATGTAAAAATTTAACCATGCTTTTCTAAGCCAATTTTCGAGAAATCAGTGCAAGAATCGAGAAATAAATCTACTCATCAGGCAATCTAGGACCTGAATGTTTAGCTTTGAATATAATTTTAATGTATACGAAACCTGGGCATACTGCATACCTATTTTATAAAGTGCCTCAAAACTGACCGATGAAATTACTCAACTACAACGTGAAATATGGTCACAGTTGTCTAAATTTGTGTTGTGGCATCGAAAGCAAGAACCGAGAAATTTACTTATCAGAACATAAGCAAATGTATGTATCTCTCTCCGTACGCCCTACGCACATTACAGATGAGTTCGTAGGCACTATATAGAAGGAAAATTGGACATACGAATACATTGTGCTTTTCAGTATCAGCTCAACGATAGATACTTTACTCTACAGACAGATAAAAATAGAAACTTTATTCTACAATTGGACTGATGTTGCGCGGTGGCAGAATGTAATAAGATGGCGAATAGGATGCCTTATCTTCTCAGTGAGTAATGTAGAATAAAGGGGCCATTGTGAGGAAGAAGGGAACGGCTCCCAACAACGCGGCAGCGGCAGCCGTGAGTTCTCACCGTCCTGCGGAGTGGTGCTACAATGTAGAACTCTACCCTTCTACAGCTGCGAGAGGCAAAGAGGTGGCATGGCGTGCTTCAGACGACGTGGAGCCGCTAGGTCTTCTTACCTGCCTAAAATTTTGGACACACAGCCATTGGAAACCTGCAGAATGCGCGAAATGTCGCAGGGCCTGGCGCCGGAGTGCGCCAGTTCGACTATTTTCTGCCGCGTTGAATCCGGCAGGGGTCGGCCGCTGACGAACACCCCCCCTAGCTGGTTCACACCACTGTGACCTGTTACGGCGACCAACACAGCGCAACTACAGTTAGCGGGCGGCGAGGGCCGGGCCCGGCGGCCAGGGCGCGCGCGCAGGTCGGGCCAGCGGTCCGCGTCAGCGTCAGTGTCCGTCAACGTGCAGATGGCAACATTTTTTTAAAAAAAATCCATATATCCATTATTTGTTACATCGTTATGTCGATATCGCAATATGGGAATGCTGATATATCGATTTATTAATATTCCGACGTCAATACTTCAATGTATTGATCCAGTTTATCAATACTCCGATATATCTGTTTATTAATATACCGATATATCTACTAATCAATTCCTGATATATCAGTATTTTGATTTTTCAGTATATCACAAATCGATGTACTGATATATCAGCATATTAATTTTCCGATATCGGTAATCAGATTTTCCGATATATCGATATTCTGATTTATTGGTACCTAAATGTATCAATATATTGATAACAAATGTAACCATATATGGGAAATATAATGACGCGTCAAAAGACGTGCAATTTGAACAACAAAATGAAGCCATCTTGTAGCGGTGGAGATGTCCTCCTGTAGTACAGTCTGTTGTCTAGAATATTGGGTACATTCAACGGGGAAAAGGAATGGCATTAGTTTCGTAAGGCATATACCATTAACTATGAGTGCAAGTCACCTGTTGCATTCACAATTAATGATGTTGTTTTAGTCATTATAGTGTTGGGAAGTTGGTTTTTAAATTAATGGATGTTTAAGCTTGGGAAACGTTTCCATTGTGATCGTCTTGTGTTTCAATCACTATTGTTAAGAAAAAGGAGATAAGGTAGCAGCAAAACGGAGTGGAGACGTTTATGATAGCGAAAGACAGTGCACTACTTTCTTGTAATTTTTATCTGCATATTGTTGAAAAACATGGATCGCAATGGCTGAAAACCTTTTTTAATTGCAGTACAAAATATTAGGACTAACTAGAGTTTCGACCATTTTTCTTGAGACTTTTAGGCATACTTTATTGCAATGTGCAATTGCAATGCAAGAAACTAGACGTTTTTAGCCGTTTCATACGACATGTGTAATACGTCTAATCGTTTTAAAATCAGTTTTTTGGTTGGCATTATTTTGTTTTTATCTGAGGTTGTGAATGAATTCACAATATCAGAAGATAACATTGGAATATCTTATTACGTAATCTGTTAATTGCTAATGAATTGATAAATTTACAGATAAGAAATGATAGCAATCGCAATCAGATTATATACCACCCCGTGCAATGTACATTTTAAGAAATATTTGTATATTGGTCTTGTAACTGTTAAATTCAACAACATGATATCTAAGGAGAATGGTTTGGAGGTATTCGTTTTGCAATGTAGCAAATTTTTTGTTTTCGCATAATTATTGCTTCAGCCTCCTGTTATTAACGAAATTCCAATTTCAGAACAGAAACTTTGAAATTCAGTGTTAAGAAACCAGCACAATGATTTTGACGAATATTTGTAATTAAGTTAACAAATCTACAGATAAAGAACGATAGGTATCGCACGGAGATTGCACATCGCCGTACATCACCCGCATATTAAGAAATGAATATTGGTGTTGTAACTCTCTGGAAATCCCACAACAAAGGCCCCTGGGGGAAGGGTCGCCGGAATCCCTAAGAGATCTGAGCAAATCCAGTTTCCGCCGAGCGAGGCGGGGCAGCGGATCTCTCCCGCATGACGCCGCCCTCGGCGCCCGCCCCTCGCCCGCCCCTCGACGCAGCAAAGTTTGCGTTTTAAGCGCCCTCTTCCTCCCCCCTCCTCCGCAGGCATTTAATTCGATTCGCGTCCCCAGCGGGGGCGGCGGGCGGCGGCGGCGGAGCTCACGACGGGACGGGCTGCAGACGCCGCCGAGCAGCCCTCGCAGACCGCGGGTTCCGCCTCTGCCACGTCGAAGCGATCGAAGAAATTCACTGGATCTTTGTGGAATGAGCGTCGTGGTTATTCTTTTGATAGACTCGCGGCACATTCCGATGAAACATGGTCATGTATCTGGTTCTTGGGCTTTGAACGTCAGTGTAGGCCACTGGAATATACTCAAAGATTCGATTACTGTTTGAATATTCATCACCGTTGTAATTACTTGTGATGGGTTCGCACGTGTTCCCATGTATGATGTCCATCCATCTAGTCTTTGGGCGGTGGACGTCACTAGACCACTGGAATATTGAAGGTTATCTTGATGAGAAGAATTCCGTTAATTTTTGATATGTATTTGAAACGTGTCATTTCTACCGATTGAATCGCGGCAGATAACTGTTATTCAATTTTTCTTCGTTTCTCTTCGGTAGTTTCCCTTCATCCGTTTAGTGCAAATGCTTAAATTACTTTCCCTCTGGTCACTTAATGCAGTTTTTTGTCTTCATACACACATACAGTTTGTACTACATTTTGCGTTCATAGAATAAACACATTTACTAAGTAGAGTTCTTGGGTGTTATGCATTAGGTCGCCCAAAATTGGATCTCAGGAACTAAAATTCTCTACATTTTTAATTTTCTTCATTCTCTTCATCTTCGTCATATATATTGAGTGCGCCAACTTAAACCTCGTTACGTCGAAAATCTCGCTAACTCGAATATGTCTTCCGTTCTTCGCATTCCAGTTCTGGAGGCTGCAATCCTCATGAGCTCCGTTGGCAGTTGACCGTGTTGGTAAAGAGTGCGGGGCGGGGGCGGCAGGAAAGCGTTATGGAGAGGCGCTTCCGCCGGCGCCGGCCCGGATGAGCGCGCGCTAACCTCATTGTGCCAGTTGGCATGCGCTAACGAGCCGCCCCGCCCCCGCCACGCCCCTCTCTTCAGCGCAGCGCCTACTGGCCGCTCCCCAGGCCCTCCAAGGTGGCTGGACATTCACAGCCGCTTCTTCTTCTTTTTTCTCCTCCTGGCCTTTAACGTCCTTTTCGTCTTAGCCTTTAGTTTCCTTTTCTTCTTGGTCTTCAACATCTTTCTTCTCCTTTTTTCTTCGTTGATCTCCGTTTCTTCTTCTTCTTCTTCTTCTTCTTCTTCTTGAAATTCTTTCTTCTACTTTCCTTCTTTAATCTCCTTTTCTTCTTCAGTTTTATTTAATTTTTATTTGTCTTCTTCTTCTTCTTCTTCTTCTTCTTCAATTTCTTTCTTTTTCTTTCCTTCCTTAATTTCCTTTTCTTCTTCTTTATTCTCCTTTTCGTTTTTCTTTATTCGCCTTTTTCTTTATTCTCCCTTTCTTCTTAATTTTTCTTTTCTTCTCTTTCTTAATTCTCGTTTTCTATTCTTCTTTTTCACATTTTTCTGATCGTTTTTCTCATTTTCTTCGGTTTTCATACTTCTGCTCTTTTTCGAAATATTTTCTTCGTCTCCTGTTGAATTATTTTTTCCTCCTTTTTTTAGTAGCACACCATCTGGTAGATACATTTCGTAATCTTAATGCCAAGAAAAGTAGATTAGTTATCAACTGATTTTTCCTTGAATATTTTCAGAGTTCATGGTTGCAGCGTTCATGGTTCGTGATTACATACGCAGTAGGTGTGGAATGATTCGTATTTATTACAGCTACTTACTTAAACCGCTACGGTGCTTTAAAGCGCGAGGTGATCAGTGTGTGTGGAATTGGTATTGAGAAAAGCCCAAGTTGACAGGCTTTGAGATTCATCTATGGCTATTAAAGAAATTAATGGTGGTAGGAAGGCCACAGAGAAAGAAAAAGATTGATAGGAAATGAGAGGGATTGAGAAAACAGAGGAAGTGGGAGAGAGTGGAAGAGTGAGGGAGGACGGAAAGGGAGAGAGGACCGAAAGAGATAATAGAGACAGAAAGAGGAGATAGAGAAAAAGGAGAGAAAAGAGGAGATAGAGAGAAAGAGAGATAAGAAGAGAAGAGAGAGAGAACAGAGAAAGAAAAAGAAGAGAGTGAGAAAGAGGAGGAGGAGAGAGAGAGAAGAGAAGAGAGAGAGAGAGAGAGAGAGAGAGAGAGAGAGAGAGAGAGAGAGAAGGATATCTTTTAAGGGAAAATATGTTAAACCTAAACATTATAATGAAAGTAAGTAATTAGTAAACCATCTAGACTTAAGTTCAACAACAATCGTACAAGCATAAAACACTTATCCTTTTGAGATTAGGAAGGTATATTAAAAATATAGTGTTTCCACCGAGAACCTTGTCCATCGTCCTCCGACCGCCACCCCGCGACAGGAGTGGGCGTGTGCGCTCTCCACGCGAGTTCCTCCTTTGCGCGGCCAGGCGGCAGGCGGCGTTGGGCGCCCCCTCGCCCGCCCCCGGCGCCTCATCGGAGAGGAAAAAGCGGCGCCATGCATTACGCCCACTTGGCGCCCTCGTACGAAAAATGCGCCAGCGCCCGCGCTCGCTTCCCCCGGCGGCACGGCGGCCCACGAGGATATACGGCCCCGCCCACTTAGCGGCAAGGAGCCTCTTCCACCCCTTGAAAAATGCCAAGCGAGTGCGTCAACCCACCGCCCGGGACCTACTAATCAGTTAAGGTCGTTAAAGGAAGTGAACATATTCCCAAGTTCGTCTGAGGCTCCGGTCTTCAGTTTCATCGTTTATTTTCTTCCGCTTGATCCCTGGTACAAGAGGTTTTCTGCTTTGCTTCTGAACTCTAAATTTTAACTTCTCTTTACTTTCTGTCAGCGTTAGACAGTTTTTAAATATTACTGTTGGCAATAATAATAGTAAAGTATTTCAGATTTGGCATCTTTGAGGTTATATTAATTTACTTTTCATTGTTAATAACGTGATTTTCTGCACGCTGAGTGAATAAACATGATGGTCTTTCGGTGGCGGGCTTGAGCTTTGAGAATGAATTTTAAATGACAAGGGAGTTGCGTAATCAGTTTGCAAAATTCTTATTGGGTCTTTTGTTGGTTTATTCAATAGTTTAAGGCGCATACTTGAGTTCTTTATTTTGCACTTTCTTCCTTCATGTACAGATTTGCTCTCAAATCTTTGTAAAAGTTTTGAATAATTCTATAATTTTTCGTGGTTAGAATGAGGAGAATTCCTAGCGAATAAATAATAAAGACATCCCAATTATTTATCTAGCCTTGTTCGACAGAAATAAGTTATTTAATTTACAATTGTCTTCTTTAACGACTTTCATATATGTAGTTCATTTTCTGAACTGAAAGTTCAGCGAGCCGTGAAACGTTGTTAGTTCACTTGCACTTAGTGCAAGCACTTGCATATAATCACTTTCAAGGACCTTGTTATGAATTTTTCGTCTCTTTAACTAAAGCAACGTTTGGGGCCACGAAGTCATTTGTTGAGATGATGTAAAGACAAAACGGAACTCGGACGATCTATCATCTTGTCTTCAGAAGATCCTAGAATGTATAATGTAGATCAGTTTTCTTTTTAATCTATTTTTTATGACAGTTTTTTGAATAAATGAGAGGTAATTAACACTTGAATACATTTTCGTAAAGGGAATTCAAACACATTTCATTACTTTTTCATTGGATGTACAATGATCAAAAGAACACCGCGAACACTACTACTGTTGTGTACATCACCTCTACACATGTGTGGTTATATTTGAAATATAATATTTTTGCTAGCTAATGAAGAATTTTCTGTAAAATAAATTAAATGGTAAATACTCATTGAATAGTACACTTTATTGGATACCGGTTTAGGTATAATTTAAATTTACATTACTTTGTACAAATTGTACAAAGTAAACATTGTACAAATAGTCTTGGCTTTTTTATGATAGGTAATGGAATGGGACATTGCACCTGTCCATCCTTGTTCATTTCTTGGATCAGAAAATCGTGCAGGATCTTGGCATTGCCTATCCACGACGGGACCACTCATTTTTGAGTTCGTTTGATTGTGTTATTTTGAATCTTGGATGCTTCAGTCCTTGTATCAGTGACGAATCCAGGAAGTGCTTCAAAGGAGAAGATATTTTTATTCGGAACCTTCGCTAGATAAATATTTTTGTAATGCTTTAAAAAAATCAATACATTGTTAGCTTAGAAAAATATGTAGATTCAAATTACAAATACTTCTTTGGATGTGATACGATCAATATGTGGTAATATTTATTTTCATGAGGCTTTATCCAGCTGACAACGGCCGGTACCTTTTACGTCCCGATGAATGTACATTCCATCAAACACTAGGCACCAACACTTTTATGGGCTTCTCGGTCTGTGGTCAGGAGACTAACAAGGCCCTCCGCGACAACACATACATGACTGACAAGGGACAAACAAGGCGGAACCTGAACCCGCGACCGGGCTCTGAGTCGGTCCACGCGCTTAGCCACCTCGGCCATCCAGGTCGGCAAATATGTTCTCCATGTTTTGAATAAATGGAGTAAAATTGCCAAGAAAATTCTCTCGGGGGTGCGCTGTCCCCTGCCCCGCCGCCGCCTTCTGCGGTCGACCGCTCCTCGCTGAAGGCGCGCGGGCGTCGCGTCGCGCCCCGCGAGCGAGGGGGCCGGGGCAGCGCAAGTGGCCCAGCTGGGCCCCCGGGGCCTCTTTGTGGGCCGCCCCCTCGCGTCGCGGGGCCCCCGGGGGCCAATTGCCCCTTTGTGGCCGCCTGCACTCGCTGGCGGATTCGCGACGGAAGTCAGCGCCCTCTTGCCCGCGCTCGCTAATGTTGCTCCTCTCGATGGCCTCCTGGGCACTTGTGGAGCCCTCGGAAATGATGCGCGCTGATGGATGGTTTGCGCTGTTCTCGCCTTGGGTCGGCAGAGTGTGCTGAAGTCTAAGAAAAAAATTGAAGAGAGGGGCTGCGTTTGTTTGGAATGTAATGCACACATAATTCAGTGGGACTTCGATATCCCGCATCTGAAATATTTCCTGTTACGTTATTGTTTAACTTACCGAATATCGAGTCATTGGTTAATTGAACTTATCGAATTTCGAGTTATATATAACTTTGGTATATCAAGGTTTTATTTTATGAAAACCATGTGTATGAACAGGCAAAGAAAAAACTCGATATCGCAAAATTCAAGTTATTGTATAAGTTGTTAAATTAATCAAGGTTAAATGAATAACATTTCAAGCTTCACCATACATTTTTTATAACTTAATATTTTTATACTTGTTATTACTGAAATTGGGAATATTGAGTAATGTCTTCAGAATCAGATATGTATTGATTTTTGATTTTGATAACTGAACTACCTCAAGTTTCAAGTCATTCAGTCAGAAAGTGGTCTTTCAATCCCCTAATAATATTAACAGCATAATCCTCAGATGCGTAGCATGACATGAACTGCATCCTGGGGCAACTGTTGATGTTGCAATTACCCCCTCCCCAGCCCACCCACCATTATATGAGTAGGTAGTATTATTTGCCTCCATCAAGGGCGTCGTACGGTCGGGTCACTCGAGGGTAACCATACGTGCTGATGAATGGTATTTGACGTCGAACTCGAGGGAAGAAAGGCGCGGTGTGTTTTGAAAGGCCTGCTACTGAATGCAACTGTCTTCGCTGGTGAGCTGAACAGCCCCCTCGGCGGGGCGGTGCTCGCCTTTTGGCGGGGCCGTTGCAAAGCCGCATCTCCAGGGCGGGGGCGGGGGAGGGGGAGCGCGAGTCAAAGGAGCCGCCCGCGGCGCGAAGGGGGTGGAGGGGGCGGGGCGGGGTGGGGGTGAGAGCGCCACGGCAGGCAGCGCCGCCGGGCGCGCGGGTGGGGTGGGGGGAGGGACGGATCAAGGCAGAGCAGACTGGCCGAGTGGTGGATGCGTAGGAAGAGGTGGGGCGGGCCTGGCGGGTCCGGAGCTGGGCGTGGCTGGGAGTCGTGGAGCTGAGAGAGCTGAGCGATGCAGGGCCCATATTGGGTTGAATGACCTAAGCTGGTGGGCGGTGTATGAGGATGGGCGCAGGTGGACGGAGGCGGGACGGGCTGGGCGGTGTGAAGGGGATGGTGTAGACTGGACAAGAAGTACGCGGCGATGGCAGAGCGATGTTTGGGCGGACAGGACCTGGGAAGTGGATAGGCGTCATGGAAGCCAAAAAGAGTCGCGCCGGGTGGCGGGCAGGTCAGGCTAACTGAGGTCGCATCGGTGATGTTCATTCGTTCCGTCGGTCGCGGGTGTGAGCGGGGGCGGGGACTGGGGGCGGGAGCCGGGAGAGGGGGGCTGCGGGGCTGGATG
>BOPP01000357.1:560805-577809 GCA_017312745.1 Gryllus bimaculatus | reverse complement strand
GCTGGCAAGCGTGAAGCCTAGCGCGGCCTCGAGGTGGGGGGGGGCGAGCTGTTTGTCATCGGAGCCGACGAGGGGAGTCGCGCTTCGCTCCGTTTGCGCCAATAAATACACTGCGTTCGGTAATACACTTACGCGTTACTTACAACGTGTGTTTTTGCACGAGCGGTTTCTTTGTGTTTCTAGAGCTTTCCTGTTTCTGCGCCTCGGTTTTAGCGACAGATTATTTACAGCGCGTCACAGTGACTCAGTGCAAGTGTGCGTGTTTCCTTCTGTGAATATGACGTAAAGTTGTGCAAGTTTGAAGCATGCAATAATTCGAATTTCAGCTAATAATATTACAATCCATATTCAATACGTATAAGACTAATATTACGCTACGTATATATTCAATACAGTACTTTTTAATTATGGTATTATTATTGATGAATGCGGTTCGTGTAGCAATTTGTATTATTCTAAATTTACGTTTATATTTTTACTGTTAATGTGAATGCCTCCTCCACCTCTTAGGCTGATTACTACCTCTCTGGATTTGCATTCCACCTCAAAACCAAATAATTTCAGTTACCTATACAGGATGTGAATGAACTTGCATGAACTTCCGGCATTTGCGATGGGTATGTTACGTTTGTTCTCTGGTTTCTCTCTGCTCGTGTTTCGTGCTATGTCTTTACGAATATTTCTTGAACGGCTGTTAATCCTTTATTATTAATATTATTATTATTGTTATTATTATTATTATTATCATCATTATTATATTTGCATCGCATCTGTTCATGAGAAATGGTCTGTGTTAGACCACCAATCGTTGAACAAAAATCCGCTAACTCGTTGACTTCCACTAACTCGTTCTATTCTCGATCGTAGTAATCATACAGCCATCGCACTATGGAGTAGCCCAAACCCCTCGTGTGTTATTGCATTTAACTTCTATAAAACATTTTAATTAATCCATTTAAATTCCATGTAAAAGAAAAACACGTTGTTTTCATCCCAACTTTAGACGGTTCTTTAATGAAGGTTCCCAAGAGCCACTGCTGCTTTCCTGGAGATAGGGTTCTGGCCTTGTTGTGTGATGAGGCACCAACTGAACCCCACGCAGTAGGGCGAATTCTGAGAATAGTCTCGGCTCTCTTTACGAGCAAATTGAGTTGTTCCTAAATTCCAAGTAGGCTGAGAGATATGATGCTATTTTTATCTTCGGTTTTGGTAGTGACGTATTCGGGTTTTCTGGAGAGGTGTAGGTGTGAATTGTCAGTTACTCTTCGTTCGGGTGAGGGCATTTTGCTGTCAGAAAACAGTGGGGAAGGAGTTGTGTGTTACCCAGAAAGTGGATGTAATGGAAATGCATTGGTAGCACTTAAAAACTCTTACGATCCGCTAGTACTCTTCTTTTGATTAGTTTAATGTTACGAAACGGTGAAATTTTTGAAAACAATTTCAACATTTATGAAAAGAATACCTTGTATTAAGTCTTATGGTAAAACATTAAAATAATAAATTTTATTTGGAATATCAATAAATTAAAACTTTATGATGTATAAATTGTTACAATAAATTAAAATATTGTTTCATTTATGGTATATTGATTGAATCTGTTAGATTACGAAGAAAATATTCAAAACTGAACTATAATACATTCTGGAATGCAATTAAATTGAAGCATTAGATTCTCGATTATATGTTGCCCACCACGGTAAGTGCACGGCTTATAGGAAATTTTCTCGGCTCCTCGCAGTTCTTTCACACAAAACCTGTCCGCAGTCTCATTGTTTGAGCCTTATCTTAAGTTACGAACTTTAATTACAATACACGCGCGCATGAACCCTCGTACATAATCAAAGTAATTGTGGCGACTACACATCCAATTAGAATAAGTAAAAATGAATTAGATAATAGTAAAAATTTCATTAATTATATTTGTGTTATATATTAAATAAAATATACAACAAATTGGTTGCATCCCATTGCAGACGAGTATTTCCGCCATTAATACATGTTTTATTTTCTTGAATCTAACAAATTAAAAAAAGTCTCAGAAGTATGTAGGAGGGAAGTCGCGCATTTATAGCTTATTCCCCTCTCATACTTGCTGAATCCGTCCGCGACCTCCACTGCATTTATTTTGTTGCTCGTTTGCAGGTCATTTGTTTTTTTATTTATTCTTCCACAATAACCTATCTTGCTAACTCCAAGTGCTGTGTGAGCATTGAGGTGCTCAAGGCGATCTGCGAGCCGTCTTGGGCTGCGTTGGCCCCGATCCTGTGGCGCGCGCGTCGGGGGGAATCACAGCTCGCGGAGGGGCGCTTGAGACCGGCGGGACGGGCGCGTGGGACGGAGCTTCGCCTACTTGCCATGCGGCGCGCGCGCGTCGGCCGGACGCAATTTGCGGGGTGGACGCCCCGGCGCGGCCGCCTCCGCCGCCTCCGCCGCCGCCGCCACCGCAGCTCGTTGCGCGTTGACAAGCGAGCGCGCGGCGCGGCGTGGCCGCCGCCCCCGACCTGCCATCAGTCAGCGCCGCCCGACCGCACTTCCCACCCCGCCCGCGACCGCACTCTCGCCCCGCCGCCCACGGCATCGATCACCGGTACAACAGGGCGAGGAGCTGCTCCTCCGCGAATCGAAATGAAACTGTCCTCGCGTGTGCGCCGAGCGGGGAGGGAGAGGAGGGCGGAGCGAGATGAAATGAAAAGCACCAGAGCGCGCAGCCTGGCTTCGCGTCGAGCGAGGCGAAAAAGTCAGCTGGCGCGACAGCGGCGCGGTTTTCCGTTGGAGATTTTTTCGAAGCAGGGCTGGATTGACTGTGGTAGCTGTGCTGTTCCCCGTAAATATGAACGTCTTGCTATTGCAATCAAAGGCATCCTCATATATTCGCTAGCTTAGGAACATTTGGTTTTATCTTACAGCAGACAGCGGTATTTTTAAAAGCTGCTGAAGTCTCTCACCAAGTAGCATTGGAACGCCTTCACAGGCTTCTAAGGCGCCGCTGACGTTTTGATCATGGAGATGAAGGAAATAAAAAGCTGACGCGCCAGGATTGCGGCTCTCCATCGGTGATTCTTGTACCAGTAATGGGTTTACTGTTCTTGGTGTCCGTGAGCTAAGGCTCTTTTCTGTTTTGAGCGTTCTAAACTAGAATTTCTTTAACTAGGGATCACAGGCGCACTCATTCATGTTTTTTCCCAGCACCGGAATGTTTGATTTCTGCTTACGACAGTCGAATTTTCAAAAATAGTTCAACAGTCTCCAAAAAAGCAATTTCGTAACCCCTGCGTTGCCCTGCGTAACCCCTGCGTCTTCTGGTCTCCGCGACGATCAATGTGAGGAAGACCCCTGATACGACAACATCACGGTTCTCTATTGCATATTCTTGAAGCATGCTTCGATTTTATGTGTGATTGCTGAAGAGCATAGAAACAATACTTTCCACTACGTATGAGCTGAAATTTTGATTGACAGCTGTGCCCTTCCAGGGCCAACGCCGGGTAACTTCCGCGCCGTCACCCAATGTGATGTCGCCATGCGTTCGGTGTCGGTGACATTTGATGCTCTTAGAACACAAATTGCATCCAAACGCATAGGGTGCAGGCAGCAGAATATGTCATAACAAAGGCTTTGGGGATGAGGAAATGTTTTGGACGCGAGTGGCTAACATTAATTTAAACATTTTGCCATTTACATAGAAATAGCCGTGACTTGTTTAGCCACGTTCTTCGATTTAATGCCCCACTGTTGTTGAATTGCTTTGCTGAAGGACTTGCAAACAAATTGTAAACTTTTTACGCGAAAGTATAGACACAGACATTGCGCATTCATTTTCATTAGTGCGCTCGCAATATTGAGTACCACGTAGACATAAAGAACAAAACAGGATCGTAACGGAAAGGACAACATATTCGCGCCTAATACGAAAGGATTTGTAACTCAATTTTACAATTAGGGTGTATTAAGCCGCATTGTCCGACTCCACTTAAAGTTCTCTTTTACTCGCGATGTATTGTACTGAAGGCAAATACGCAATATTTTACACTTCTTATATCATGAGACGGAGAGATTACAAATCGGATCACGTATTACAATCGGATAACGAACTCGACTACAGTTGGGAGGAAGGCTCGAAGCCCCCGGAGAATACGGATTCGACCAGCGGGTGTCTCTATGTAACCGAATCCTCACTCTTCGCATTTCTCGCAGCGGGGGAGAAGATCGCGGAGACGCTGTTTCGTGACCGAGGAACGAAGCGGTAGCGGAGAGATGGAGTCGCAGAAGGAACGATCGCACGCTATCACACGTGATATACTAATGGGTAGCACATAGGCGTATAAGCACGTGCCGTACAAAGAAATGAATTGATGGACGTGTAAGTATCGAATAAGGAACTCGACTGGAGCCAGGACAAAATCTCGCGCCGTTTGACCTCCCACCATGCGCATTTTTTGTAAACGACACAGAACGTATTAGGGACTCGTGAACAATCCCATGAACAATCACACGAAGAAAGGGTTCACAGGCTTCCGCGGCCGGAATTAATGCATTCTTGGCTATCTGCGATGAGCCGCGTCTCGGTCAATTGTACTGACGTTTCGGCCATCTTGCTGTGGCCTTCTTCTGAGCTACACTGCTTTGAAGTATCTGTCTTAGTAAATAGTTAACAGTAAAGTAACAGTAAAATCTCAGCAGTATAGCTGTTGTCACACAATTGTCCGAGACGCGGCTCATCGCGGATAGCCAAGAATGCATTAATTCCGGCCGCGGAAGTCTGTGAACCCTTTCTTCGTGTGATTGTTCATGGGAGCCAAGAATGCACACGAAGTACGATTTGTGGCGACAGTGGCAGCGGCGGCTGTCTAGGATCCAAGTGAGAACTCTTTGTAAGTGAAGTCCTGTTTGGTTGACTCAGGAGGCTGCCGAAGTCGAATAATATTCATTTCTGAAATGCCAAATTTTTGCAAATTTCCACGAAGTTTTCGACGTTGCATTTGCTGAAGAGGCAGGGGCAGTGTTCACTGAAGAGTGATCTTTCCGAAAGGAACCTCGACATCTTGTTTAGTGAGTTATTAATAAGCGACAGAAGGCTGAGCATTTACGGGGCAAACCATGTAACGAATCGAAGCACATATAACTCATGAACGTGCAATTTTGTTCGACCCGTTAACAAAAGCAAAATACTGAACGTGCTTGTGAAAATCCTCTTGGTGCCTAAGAGGCATATACTCAAACCCTTTGCAGCGGCTACAGAACGTCGTAGAAGCACAGCCCCCAGAGGAGCCCCCATGAGAAACGGGTGGTCGGCGACGTCGGCGGCAGCGAGCGACGGTCGAGCGGGGAACGAACCGCAACCTCTGACTTAGAGAAGCGCTAATGGGGGGCATATGGGCTCCGCGAGGCGGGGTGCGGGCGGTCGGCGCCGGGAGGAGCAGGGGGGGGGGGCCAAGCGCGCGCCAGCCGGTCCGTTAGCGCGCGAGCAGCGAGGCGTGCGACGCCCGGCGCGGCGCGTCGGCGAAGCGTATCTCAATAAGCGAGGAAGCGGGGCGGCCACTTGCATAGCGGCAGCGGACGCGCGCGGGGCGCGGGCAGGCGGGGCGCGAGCGCAAGGAAGCGGCATACATGACGTTCACATTTTACAAATGGCCCGCGCGCGCAAGCGAAGAAACGATCTCGGGTCGGGGAGGGGGCGGGGAGGGAACGGGCGCCGTGCTGCCGCGTTAACTGAAAGCTCGCTGGCCGTGTAAACACTTGTTTCAAGGGGCGCGCCGGGCGAGCGGGAGGGGCGGGGGGGCGCGACGCCGGGCTCGCTAGGGCGGCCCGCCTCCTCTGCTGTCGCGCTGCCCCGCGCCAGCGCTCTTGACCGGAATACGCGCCGCTTTATTACGCGATTCGTTTCGGGCGGCGCGGTTTGAAGGACGTGGCAGGCGCCGGGGCGCAGGCACTTCGCGTCTCTGTTGTGTTAGTTGTGAGGAACAGAGGGTTTTGCCATCAACACCCACGCCCGCTTGTGTTCGGGGTCGGATCAATGGAGAAGGGACCTCGGGGAGGGGGATTGGAGGAGGCATGTGTGCGCCTCTCCCATGGGCCTAGAATGCTTGAATACGAATAATATCTATAATTTAAAATTTATATTTTATCAAATTAGTATATAACAGTTTTTTTAAAATATTGTATGTTACAATAGATTGGTGATCATAATAAATGAAGAGGATCTAAAAATATACTTGCGCTACCGCTTTTGGTGTCAAAGGCACATTTCGGATACGTGCGTTTGTAACCTTCTTGTGTTTGCGTTTCTCGTGTTCAGCCACGCCCCGAAATTGCTTGCAGACGCTCAGTGTTACACGTCAGGATTTATCGCGTCTTCGGTTTGCAAAGAAATTAATTTCGTCTTCACAGGTTTAACAAAATCGTGACACGTAAACGCGCATACTTGTTCAGCTATATCTTCAAAATGAAACCCGGTTCCCAAAATAACTGTGGATCCGGTGGATTTCGTTCGAGAAATTTTTTCTAGTGATCTTGAGCCTCAGTCTATGCGGTCGTCTCACTCTACCCGACCATCCGAGCAACCTTGAGCGTCTATTGCCACAAGCCGACAGGTAAAGCCGCCACGAATAAAATCCGTCGTCTCTGGATTTTCTTTAGGATACATATTCGTCAATAAACCTCTTCCGGGTATGCGGTACGTTTTTTTTAAACCTTTGAAAGTAAAATGTACTCCCTTAAGAGCAATACTGAGTAAACCCGATGGGAGAAAAATTCTTGCATCTACAACGCCATGTTAACGAGTGTAACCTTGAGCTTCGTTCCCCGGCCTCCGCGGGACGAACCCGCGGGACGGGGTGGGTTGGGGTGGGGGAGGGGTGGGTAACGAAACACGTGAGGTGCGATTTGACAATTTTCTGAGCATCGTTTTGTATTTTCGGGAAATCTCGAGCGTTCGTTCCATGACGCCACAAGTAAAACTCTCATCAACAAAACGTGATTTACTTCTGAATACGGATTCGTAATTAACTGTACAGGATGCGGCACATTTTCTTCGAAACAGTTATGAAAAACGTAATATCGTCATAATTGATACACCAAAGACTCGCATTTCGAACGGCACCATACCACTCGCATTTCGGATAAAACTCGCATTTCGAACGGCACCATAACATGTTTCGCCCCACCCGGTACGGGACTCAGCGCCGCCCCGTCAGAGGGGTGAATGCGGGCGAGGGTGGGCTTGGGGGGATGGCGCTGCGCATGAGGGGTGATTTGTCCGGGGGTGGGGTGCGGGGCGCGGGGCGCTAGCGCGGGTGTCGGGCGCAGGCGGAGGTCAGGCGTTCGGAATGAGGTGTGTCGAATGAGGGGGATCTACATTCAGCACAATCAACCGGCGCGCCCCGTCATGACGCTTTCGCTCATTCAGGGCTGCCGCGCCGACTTCAATGGCTCACTTGCGGCCTGGGGGACGTGTCATCGAGTCGCGCGGAGTTCTTTTGGGGGAATTAGAGGAGGTTACATTTCGTATTTGTATTCAGCCGTTGCCTGTCCCGTAAAGGGCAATTTACATCGGCAGCGATTACCCGGCCAGTCGGTTACCCAACCAGGAACCCGCGATGTCTTGAATTCGCTTAACCTTCGTGACTTCGCGTAGTTAACGAATTCGGCCAGTGACGCCCGTTGAACGGTCGTAGCCTTTCAGTAGAACCATCCCAGCATTTGCCTGGATGACCGAGAGAAACCACGAAAACCCCGGTTAAAATGGCCGGTTCATGGAGTGAAACCCGGCATTCCGGATGCAAAACCAGCACACTATGTCCTGAGCCACTTCGCACGGTTATAATGGTTTACATTATTTATAATCCTTATATAGGTTGCAAAAACTAGAGCAAATCATTCTCGAGACCACTTCGCCCTGAACCACTACGCTCGGTACTTTACATTATGTTTCAATAATATTTTTGTTATCGAAATGTCTAAAATGCTTTGCCTTTTATGTCCTACGTCCTTTGTAACATTATAGACAATCATGTTTTCAAAATTGCTTTCCTCAGAGCATGAGTGATTTGTTAAAATACATGAAATTTATAAGTTCACTGAGGTACTGAAAATATTTTTACATTAGTATACGTTGTTGCAAAAAAGTCTAAATATCAGGGACTCCCCCTAAAGAATCAGGGCAAGAGAAAAAGGTAGCTTTCTAAATGAAATTATTGTATTGTATATAATTCTCTAGCTTTAAGAAACAAGTACTGAAATAATTACCATATGTACACAACAAATATTATCTCACTGGTTTTCAGGGCAATTATTATTATCACCACAATAAAAATGTATAATGTATTACTTTTGGACGAAAAAAATAATTTTAGATCTCCAAAAATATTTATGCAGAAAATTGATATTCCTTTATCCAAAAACCTTCAATTATCAAATTAATTTTGAAAAAACAAATTCATAACATTGCAGTTTGACATGCATCGACTAACAGATACAATAAGAGGCACAAATATGGCATCTGAGAATACGTGTCGTTCCAGATCTCTAGGTCTGATGTTCCGTTTACTTGTTTTTCGGTTTCTTCTAAATCCAATCTTTGTCGGAATTTCGGCAAAACCTTCTTGGGCAGAAGTCTTCGACATCACTGTGCAAATATGTTTCGCGAGTCTTGAAGTCAATATCACCGTCAGGTTGTGATCAAATTATCAACATTATTGCGTATATTTGTATTACTGTTTCTATTTTAGATTAATAGTTTTCATAATGACCCGCGAAACCAAATGCTTACTCCAATTTTACTCGATAACAATCTTCAGTAGGGAAACTACTTTACATTATTATAATCAAATTTCCTCCTCGTATCAAACTAATTTTGATCGCGGATAATTTTGTGTTTGTGGCCAATTTTATTGAACTAACTAGTACAAAAGAAACATGGTCTCACCTAGCCACTCAATCCAGTAGTTAGCTGGGAGCTGAAAGAACTATTCGACTTCTATTCAGGGGGAGAAAACATCGAAACCATTCTAGGGGTTCTCGACCTCAGGTATCAAGGCTCTCACACGGCTTAGATCCCCTCATCCAAAAAGAAAACGTTACCATCAAAATGTTATTGTGTTGTCGCGGTCTACAAAAACATGCCCCGAAGGAAACTTCCTTTCAGTAAACACGACGCATTGTATTGTTGCTGACTCTTGAAAGATTTGAGTTAGTACTCATTTTTTGTTGTTCTTTTAAAAATATTAAAAAAAAATTGAATACAACTATGGCTTGGGCAGGAAAGGAGATGAAAAACACTATACTGCTCCAGCAAGAGTTGTATCTATTCCAGAGCCATGTAGATGATGAGATGTGTATGAACCAATAACAAAACTAAATATTACTTAGTGCGATCGAAACGTAATTAATAGTAGAGGAAATTCAACATTTTTTTCTAAAACGCTCCGAATGTTTTGTATTAGGTTTCAATACGTTTTATGACTTACAATTATTATCTATGAACGCTATGAGATTTATTTAATGTAGAAGTTATTTCAGCATTAAATTACTTATTTTTTCCCTGAGAGAATTCCAGAGAAGGACTCAATAAGTTTTTCAGATGTAGAAAAATACGAGGATCAAGATTTTCATAATTAAAGAATAAAAATGCGCCAATCTTTATCTTTTTTTACGATACAATAGTTTTGAAATATATACGATGTTATCAATGAACTCACTTTTTCAATTATTCATTGGTTAATTGGATGGAAATGGTCAAAAGCCCCATTACAGATAATGTTATTAACTTTTAATTTCACAGCATGATAATGTACCACAAGAAAATATTTATGAGAATCAAAGGATTGAGTCTAGACATCAACGGTTGTAAAAAGGCTTAAACGAACTGATATACAGCACCCTGACGGGAACACAATGACGGTAATCCAGTTCTAGGCGGCTCATTTTTAGATTCCCACACTTTGAAATGTTCAAATCAAGAAACACGAACAAATAAAACTTGGGAAAAAAAAAACACCAACAACAAAAAAAGATGAGCTGGTAAATACAGAAATGTTTATCGATCCAGTGGCATAGGCGATCGGATCTAAGACAGAAGTCACTTGTAAGATTAGAGACCACGCTATTTGTCACATTCACAGTCAGTAATAAACAATCAATAAACGAAGAAAAGAACGCTTATGTCGTCAGTCACATCCGATCATTTACATTTTTTCTTTCTTATTTACATTTCCCCCTGGGTTCACCCCTTGACAAATTTGGAATTCGCACCTTGGTCCCTGTAAATGTTTTCCCACCCCGACTGATGGGCGCTGCCATTTCAAACAATGTGATCGGCCCTTCCCGAGCGGGTGTGCGGCGGCGGCGGCGGCGGCGTCGGTTCGGTTCCGCTCGAGCGGAGGCCGCCTTCGCGCGCCGCGCATCGATTGTCTAACGGACCAACGTGCCGCGGGCGGGCGGGGGGGCGGGCGCCGCGACTGAGGCGAAGGCGAAGACGCTGGGTCGTCCGCCTGGGCAGGGGCGTCCGCGCGCGCAATACATATTAATGCGAGGGTGGACGACGCGTCCAGTGTGCCTGGGCCGGGGAGGGGGAGAGACGGGGAGGGAGGGAGGTGCTGAGCGGGTTCCAGGCGGGACAGGGGTGGCGCGGGGTCGGGTGAGACGGACCGAAAGGGCAAAAACGGGGCAGCAAGGAGAGGAGGGAAGTGGGAGAATTAGGAGCGAGACGGAGAGAACTGGTAAAGAAATTGGGCGGAAATGAGCGGAGTGGACGGAGGCGGGGCCATAGAGAAGTGATATGTCCTTTGTCTATAGCGGGGCGGAGAAGACCGGAGCGGAGGAGAGCGACAACGGGGAAGGGATGCAGGACTGGGCGCAGTGAGCGAGCGGGGCGGAATGGCATTCCAAGGGCACACGATTGATTGGTCGACAGCTAAGGGTGTTGGTCCCGAAGGTGTAGTGCACACGTTTTCCTCGAGAGTTTGCGGTGATTTTCCTCCATTGGATGGTGAGATCTGGCGCCGACCTACCAGTTGGCTTGCGGGATTTTGCCCAATCAGGTATCTCCCACGAGCGGGGCATCGCCCCAGCCAGGTCAAACTTTAAGACCGTGTGTGGTCTCTCGACATGTGTGGTAGTGTAGTGCGTGTAAGGGGTGAGGACAGGATAAGGAAGAAAGGAAAAAATCGCATGCGGTCCGTGACCCGTTTGTTATTGTCCTGCCCCGGTATTCGCTTGGTGTTGTTCGGAGAAACCACGGAAAACTACCGATCAGAGCAGCCGGTCGCTAGAATTCTCCTCCAGACAGCGGCTGAACTCGACCTAGCTGTCTAGCTAGTGTCGAAGATCCTGCCACGTCGAGATTCGAATCCTAGGACCTCTCAGTCAGCCGCTGTGCTGTGACATCACCGGATGCCCCGAGCCACCTGAGACGGCCCAAGGGCACACGAGGAGTGCGTGCGGGGGAGAGCGATGGTGGAGAGTGCGGGGAGGGAGAGAGTGGCGGGGGTGCAGGGCGGTACGCACTGGGCCCTCAGGCTCTCTTCGGAAGATATAACGCGCAAATCCACTTTAGAGATGTGGAATTCGAAAGCCGGTTATCAAAGACTTTGGTGCTTTTATTTTCCTGAGACCGTTGTTAATGAGGAAGGCGCCCTCAACTTCCGTCTTGAACTTCGGGTTTGTTACTAGGGTTCCTAAGCATGACCCTTTCACCATGGAGTCAGAAGTTTAAATTAAACTAAGATATTACGGTCACATATTGGACAGATTCGTTGAAATTCGATAAATACATTTTTGAATGATGCGTATTGACTTTCTTAGTCATTTCCTTTATTATTGAAAGATTCTAATTAATATTTGACAGTTTACATACATTCTTTTTACACTCTCTCCTATTTCAATAACGTAACACAAACTGATGATTGCTGCAATGCATCACACGTTATCATATTATTTGAGTGAAATAATGCAAAATATGTTTGTATTAAATTAATAACCCTTTGTTTCTAATTTGATTAGAATGGCGGGTAGACTTCAGGGCAACCCAAATTAAATTATTAAAACATAGCTTGGTATAACCAATATATTTTCTGTTGAATGTTAAAAAAATAACGACTGTCTTGTCCATCTACATCTTCAGATAGATGATGTAAACTTTATTTACACTCATTAGACGTATCGCATGAAAGCAAACGTATTTTTTTAAATAATTAAGTTATGTAATGGCTTTGAATCCTCGATCTCTACTACGAACCGGCAATGGACCCCAGAAAGCCCTCATAAAACCTTAAGAATACTACATGGACTTCTGTAAATATTCTGCTCTTTGATAATCATTATTTTAATAGTGAAAAAACGAACTTTTGACAACCCATGCTACGAAGGGGTGACTCTTCAAATTTATTGTCCCAACGGACACGAAAACATGGTTTAAAGGGTCTAGAATGCGTAATTTTCAAGTTAGGCACGATGGTGCCCTGGGCTGCAGTGTAACACGTTTTACGCTTTGCATACAGGTATATTCCCATTGTATGGATTGTAATCTGCGAACGTTTATTTCTTCTTAAATGTGGTTGATGCAGGATTGGGAAGGAGTAAATTTCTATCCAGCAACAGCACATCGGATTTTGCGTCGTTGGTTTATTAGTGTACAAATGGTACAAAACCGTCGTAATATAGAGGCGAGTCTTCTTTGGACACTTCTTGTTCATAATGTGTTCATGAGTCGTCTAATTCGTCGTCGGTCGACGAAGTCTTTGTAGGTGGCCGTGGTCGATAGCGCACCGGCGAGATGTCGCGACTGGCTGGAGCGGGGAGGGGGGTGGGTCGTAAGCTAACCGGTGCAGACAGCCGCGATGAAACCCGAGCTTCCACCCCCTCCCCCTGCCAGCGCCGCCGCCCACTGGCATCGTGTCTCCCCCTCCCCTGCGCCCGCCGCATCGGAGTTGCTTCGGCCCCTTGCTTGGGTTATATTTCTGTGCCGTACTCTCCCTGCCGCGTGTCTTTCACACGGCTCACTCATGCGCGGATCCAGGAAGTGAGGGCAGGGCACATGTGTTACAAGTGCGTTGTTATGGAAATGCTATATTTGCAATTATTGTAAATTCTTTAGTAACGTCCAAATGACATAATTGTATATAAAAGAATTGAGTGCCCCGTCTGGGAGCCGAACCTGGATCTATTGGTTTACGGCCATGATATTATCTAGTTCGTGTAGTACAGATGGACGGAGATTATGCATTGAAACATTTGTATGTTAAGAGGGTAACTCCTAGACACTCGTCACTGCCTTCTCTCTTCTCTCATTTGTGTAATTCCTATTCTATTATTGCTTTTTCACTTTCAATTATTACTCTTGATCTTCTAGTTTCCTCCTTTGCTAAGATTTTCAAGTTCCTTCTATTTTCCTACTTTACGTTTCTTACATTTTCCATCTTATCCATCCATCTTATGTTGGAAATGTTTTAGTAATATGCTTTTCTTTAGGTATGATCACGCCTCACCAAAGAGCTCATAATACGAATTCTGGGGGAAGAATAAAATTCCAGATCGATTATGAAATATATGCCTTCTCTATTTATCATTTTCTTCAGTGTTATCAAAATCTCCATCTCCCTGGAATAATTGAATGTTTCGTTCTTCATTTCGACTGTGCACTACCAGTGTTTTATAAAATTTGTTCCGGCAGCAAATTGCAACTTAATATACTGTCCGGATATGGACGTTTTGTGTAGTGGAAATTGTTGTTAAACTTTCGTGCGTTTCAAATCATATCTAATTTATATGAAATTCAAACGTTTAATGGATGTTTAGGGCATCCAGAGACTTACAATATGGCAGTGTAAACGTAAAAACAAACAAAAGATTCCGTATTAGATCTATGTGCAAATTAAAGCAACGCTGTATCGGTTCTTTTCGTGAACTTCAAGCAACAAATAAATTATAGTACGTATTTATAAAATTATAATATTTATTATTATTATTATTATCATCATTATTATTATTATTATTATATTAAAATTGTCTGTTCATTCTTTATTTTTCAATATCCTGCTTTGTTTCCTCTTTGTTTTTTTGTTTCCATTGTTCTCTCAGCCTCTTTTTTCCGTTATTTACTTCATTTTCCTCTTTCTTTATTGTATCCTCCTCCTGTTCCTTTTCCTCGTTTGTGGGTGGTTGGTGTCGCTTCGCTTGGAGCCCCGAGCCCTTTACGGCCGCTTTTACTGCTGCGCTAATCGCCGCCCTCGGCCCCTCTCGTTGGCGCCTTTGTGCGGCCCCGGACTGTAGGCGACTCTGCGCGCGGATGTTGACAGCACGGCGCTTTCGACAATTTGCTTTCCTAAATGGTGTAATGTTGAAGTAAAAAGTCTGATGCAAGTAAGTTACTTTACGGAAAGCAAGTACGAAGATTTACCGCGAATTGCTTATCAGAACGCTATTAGCATTGAGGGATAACTATTTCTTAATTTCTTGTTAGCTGTTTTCTTTCGCTATGCTTTCTCTACACTTTCTCTTTGCTGTTGTATTTATTTATAGTATTCATTTATAATGTTAAGAATACGTGACTTAATTCTGGAAAATAAATAGTTCGGAATTTCTTATCCTCGGTAACGTCGGCAAGGAGACTGTATTAGAGAATTTTACAAATACAATTTATTTTCTTTGTGTTAATAAACCGAAGGTATTCGCTTCATCACCGGCTTGGCGCAACGTTTGCGTGTTTGAATTTAGTGAGGTTATACAAGTTACTCTTATTTTTCGGATGATACATTGTTTCATACTGCCGTGAAAATTCCTATCCAAATCAAATTTCATATTCGTCTAGCCAGAAAATTGCCTTCACGGAGAAAATGACAATTAATTGTTGGTGTTTGGCTGGAAACATGGTGGTAAAAAACTAGTTGATAGAGTTGGTAGCTCTGGGAGACCATGTGGTACCAAATTTGAAGATGCCGATGTTGGGGATGGGCCGATGCATAAGTTTCTTCAAACCAGATATTAGACACCAAAAGTGACAAAAACTTCAACAACAACATGTTTTCTCAGGAAAATATTCAGCGATTTGTAGTTTATCACCAACATTTCCGATATTTGTAGTTTATCGCCAACATTCCAACATTTCCGATATATGATGAAAAAGCTGACGATGAAGAAGAAAATGATTTAAAGATAAACGTAAAGTCCTTTGGAACATATTTCTAATCAAATCTTAGTTTTCTTCTCCAATGTAGTGGGTTTCTGGAAAGAAGAATTCTTTAAACTCGTTCTTACGAGTATATCGATTTTCGGTATGCAAATGGGCGAGTGTCGATCGTGAGTCTCCCCGGCGCGTGCTCTCGCGATGGTATTCCCGTGATGTATGTTACTGTGCGCCCTCCGACGTGTTTGCCCGGCCCGGCGCCGCCGTCGACGCTTCTATTTCGCAAAGTAGGTCAAAGAAAGAATTACATAATTTTCAGGCACGGACGTGGCGCTTGTGCAGTAAGTTGAATTTCCTCCAAATTCTTTTCACAAATAATTTGGCGCGAGGCCCAAAAATAAATTGGACGTCGTCCTGCTTGTTGACTTTGGCTGCCTTAAATCAATCCGATGTATTTACCATCTCTCCTAATTCTCTTAAAAAATTTAGTGCACTTCTTTCTTTTGCGGGCGGTCGAGATCTCGGCTCCCATAATGTCTCACCTCCCCGAGCCGGCGCTGACAGTTCAGGGCGTTGGCTCGGCCTGCTATTGCCCCGCCCCGCCCACAGCCCCGATCTCTTGCCGCGTCCACATTCCCTCCGCCGCCCCCCGCCCGCCCCCCCGCCTCGCCCCCGCCTCGCCCCCGCCTCCCCCGCCTCGCCCCCGCCTCGCCCCCCCCGCCTCGCCCCCGCCTCGCCCCGCCTCGCCCCCGCCTCCCGCCGCCCCGCCTCGCCCCCGCCTCCGCTCCCCCGCCTCGCCCCGCCTCCCGCCCCGCCTCGCCCCGCCTCGCCCCCGCCTCCCGCCCCCGCCTTCGCCCCCGCCTCGCCCCGCCTCGCCCCCGCCTCGCCCCCGCCCTCGCCCCGCCTCCGCCCCGCCTCGCCCCCGCCTTCGCCCCCGCCTCCCCTCGCCCCCGCCTCGCCCCCGCCTCGCCCCCGCCTCGCCCCGCCCTCGCCCCCCGCCTCGCCCCGCCTCGCCCCCGCCTCGCCCCCGCCTCGCCCCGTCTCGGCCCCCGTTCTCGCCCCCCGTCTCGCCCGCCGCCCCGCCCGCCCCACCACAGACACAAAGAACTCTTGCGCTGGCCTGTTCCCTTTTCCCCGTCACCGCCACCAACAACTTTTGCTCTCCCCGCCCCTCCCCTGCGAAACCTATCTCACCCTCACCTTCCTACCATACCTTTTTTCCGCCCTGGTCTGTCTCGTTACATTCAACTCTTGCTTACCTCTCCCATCCCCGCCTGCCAAAGCCTAATCGAACTCTTGCCCTGTCCTCTCCTCCCGCTTTGACCCACGCCATACTCTTTTCCGCCCTGCCCCTGCCACACCGCTCCCTTCCTCTACCGCCTCACCCCGTCCCAGAAAACACTTGTCCTCTCCTGCCCCAGCTACACCGGTCCCTTTCCCTGACGTACTTCAGCCCCGCCATTGCCTTCTGCTCCCGCTGCCACCACCACCACCACCTGTGTCGTGTAAGGCATCCTATCCCCGCGACTATTACTGCCGTTCCTGTTCACTCCCTTAACTCACAGTGCGTTGCCACCCCGTCACCATACGCTCTCTGCTCCCACCATAGTCCACTCCTTCTCTTTGCATTTCCCGCTTTCCTCCCACGATTACCTCTCCACACACTGATTTGCCTCCCCGCACAAGCACGCTCCATGTCACCTAACATCTCCATATTCGCTCCCCCACCATAATCATCTGCGTTTTCGTATTCTCACTCACGGATCGCGCCACACTCGTTCTCCCGCACAGTCGCCACCTCGCCTTCAGCACGGCATTGGTCGTCTTTTTAAACGCCCCTGCACTTCCCACACGCTCCCCTCGCAGAGTTTCTCTCTGTCACACGC
>BOPP01000357.1:541415-560625 GCA_017312745.1 Gryllus bimaculatus | reverse complement strand
CCCGGGCGGGCGGTGCCGAGGCGCTTGCCAACTCAATCGCGCCCCGCCACGGGCGCCGCTGCTCCTGTTTGTTCCTTTGCGGCGCGGAGCGGCGGCGCGCTGCCCAATTCAATATTCGCGGGCCCTGCCCTCGGCTGTTTCGCCGCCCGAGCCACGCCACTACCTCCCCTTTTCTTCGCTTCCCTGGCGCCTCCCGCCGCGGTGGTCCTCGCGCCCTTATTTCGTTTTCGCAAACACAAAGATTACCTATCTCGGGCAAATATCTGCGTTAGGAAAACCAATCTTCTTCTAGCGCCGTGATCGTGATAGGATGTTGCCGATATAAGTTCAGGTAACTGACACTGGCAATGATATTGTAGAAATTCTGTTGTCAAGGGTTCTCTTCACAACTTTATGGGCGTTATATTAAATAGGGGTTTCTACGGATAGTCGTTCTTTCTTATACTATCAAAAATTATAATGTGGATTAACTCGCTGACTTCTTGATCACCAAAGTGGGTACGTTTGTATCAATCCGCCATGTGGCCGGCCATGTGACCGGTGACGTCTCTGGCGCTGCGCGGCCCACCGCATTCGAAGTCTCTTATCTCGGAATCGCGAGCAGTCGCGCCGAGGCGACGGGGAGGGCCCAAGGGACCGGGAAGAACGGCCTGCGGCGCGATGGGGCATCGCGGGAGACGGCAGCGCGGACGGCACTTCAAGGGCGCCTGGTGACGGACGCTTCCGATGAATGCGGCGGGCGAGTGTTGAGGGGTTGAGAGAAATCGAAATGCTACCAGGAAGGTAAGTTGCGTAAAAGGCATTTTGTTGTAAAGTACGTAGTACGAATATTTGTTGGGTGGCTATTATAGAACTTCTATTTTTAATCGATAATAGTTGTAAAAGTTTCACTTCGGTTTGTACATTTTTATGATGTTTCGTAATTTCGGAAAGTTGGAAAGAACAAGTACGTACATTCGATGGTTATTCATTTGGTAGGAAGCAGTCGGAAATTGTGAATCGACTCCGAAAATGCACTAATAACGTGTTATCGAACATTTTTCTTGAAAAATTGAAGTATTACTCACGTTATGGGTATATTTTACAAATACAATTGTGTACAATGAAGGAAATTGAGAATAACTACGGGTTTATCTGTTTAGCAACAAAGAACATTGAAATAAAATGAATTAATTAATTTGAAACATTGGATATTGAAATACAATTATTTGTTGTGCGTATATCACAAAAAGGAAATTATATTAATCGTCAAGGCCGAAGCCTGAAGTTTCGAAATAAATTTGGGCATTCAAAGCGTCAACTGATCCATAAAAGAATTATATTACTTTACAAGACGATTTTTTGTTTGCAGCTTTGCGTTGTCGTTCTCAATGCTCTCGCGATAGTATATCCCTTAACGTGGGGCACGTTAAGGCTTTCTCTAATCTAGATGTAAAAAATGATTGTCAAATTTCTGAAATATTTTTTTATAATTATTTACAATAGTTATAATCCTTTTACAAATTGCAAAACCTGGAGAAAAAGCAATTTGGAGAGTTATAACTAAGTTTTTGAAGGAGACGAAGCCGGCGAATGTTGCTCGGACTGTCGAAAAGCGTTCGAACGTCGACAAAACGCTCCAACGGTGGCTCTTGTAGCTTCGAGTACTCTGTCAATGCTTGTTCAAATGTGGCGACAAAAGGGTTCCTCAAGGTTCTCATATTGCCTCTGCCTCTACTACATCATCATGTTCAAGGCCAATATTTTTAGTCATATATTCACTATTTCTTGAGTAGGCTTCGGTTTCTGCTACAGAGACGCGCAACAAACGTAGATCCCTGGGGTCGGCTTATGTGACGCCCTGTGCTGCAGTAGCAGCGGGACCAGTAGCCTCAAGGGGCCTTGTGCGGTGGTCCATAGAGTAGCAGAGTGCCAGCGCTCTTTCTCTCCACTTGTCTGTACCGGGTTCAAGCTCCGGGTCCCTCCGTGAATTTCCAAAAACGCAATTTTTGATGCTGGATTTCTTGTTCTCTTATTTCCTCTGCCTTCCAGGGCTCCATCGTTATTCATATCATCATCATCATCATCAATATAATCTGTTCACTAACCGTCTGTGTATAGGTTTAAACCTCAGGTATAAGGAAACATAATAAGCATGGCTCCTGAGTTTGAGCGAGGGAGCGGCGCGGGCGGCGCGGCTCAAAGCGGGCGGGGCAGGTGCGGGGGCGTACCTGCGCCCTTCTCCTCGCCGCCTTTAATAACGCCTTTATGGGCGTCGACAGCGCCGGCGCGCCGCCCCGCCAGACTCCGATTGTTGCCGAAAGTAAGCGGCGTCCCGTAAACAGGAAGCTGCCGCTGGATGCCGTCCCCCCCCCTCGTCCCGCGGAGCGAGAGGGTTGCAGGCGGCGCCTGTGATCGTCTGCCGAGCAGAAGCTGCCTCCTGAAAACCCTTCAACCCCCCCCCCTCCCCACTGTGCAGCTGACGCTCGCGAGAGTCTTTCGTCCGGCGAGCGAGGCTGCGGAATGCGCGAGAGCGGGTGGGATCGCCACTCGGCGCCGCTCTCGTGGGGCTCGCTGCTGTTCCCCGCCGCCGGAGGAACCCTCCAGATCTAGGGTTGACCGGGAGGGCGGCCTCACTAATTATGTATCACGATTTTTTAGAATCATATGAATTAAATGAAAACATCCTATGATGTGAATATATGAATTAAATGAAAACAATGTAATATCAAGATATGCTAAAATAAAGAAAGACGGTCGTGGTTGTTAAATAATCTTGTCGACACTTGCACGTTATTGACGAAATCATATCTAGATATATTGAACTTCAAGTGAATGCCCTTCTTTTTCCCAAAATAGTCTAACCCCGAAGGCACTTATGTGCCTTTAGGATGGATTTTTCGACGTTTCTCTTATCGCTCGTGGTATGTTTGTAGTTTCCGTATTCGAAAGTATTACAATTTTTGGAGCACTGTTCTAAATTATCGATATGATCTAGCAGATAACTTAATAATCGGTTCGATTCTTTTTATTAAGATAGAAACTTGTGTAAGTTCTGTCTTAACTATTTAGATTTTTTCTACCTTAAAAAGGTTTACGAAAATCCTGGAATTCTATATTGGAGTCAAAAACTGAATTTGAACATCTCTCGCTAAAAAATGTGTTTTGTGGAGATAAGTCGCCAATAATAAGGTCTTCACTTTGCGCAGACCTATAATGATAAAAACATTGTGATTAATTTCCTTTCTAATCTTGAGTCGTTAGGACAAGTGTCTAGGCAGGGCACTTTGTCGGACTCCAAAAAAATCTGACACTTTCCAAGAATCGTAATTTTTTTTAGTATAACACTCCCGGTTGCCGCCGTAGGTTACTCCAGGAGTTCACGGTCATGTGGTACAACTGAGCTTGACTGATTGGATATAACTGGCTGAGCCTGCTAGTTCATCAGCGAAGCGCTTAATAAGCTTCGTAATCAATTATCCAAACAAGTCAGCGCACCTCGCTGGAACCCCCACCTCACTCCACCCCCCCCCCTGCCAGACTCAATTGAGAGAGCAAGCGAAGGAGCTTCCGCAGGTAGCGGGGAAAGGGGGAGAGGGGAGGGGAGGGCGTGGGGGATTACGCGTGTAAGCCCCAGGGAGAGTGTAAATAACGCCCAGGGCACCGCAGGGTGGGCGAACAAAGAACCCGCGCCTTCGCGCGCCAACCTCAGCAGCGGAGGCGAACGCCAGCTGCTGGCCGAGAAAAGAACTCTCCAGCCAGTGGCCGTTGGAAGGCCGCAGCCCTGGAACTCCGGGCTCTTTCTACAAAAGTACGAAGAGTTGATGTTGTCAAGAAATTCTTCCGACGGATGTCCTTGTCATTAATACGTTGGTACTGGAACTAATATATATTTTTTTAAATCGCCCTCAGAACTTCATGATTTGAAATTCTTTGTTGATATTAGAGTTGATATTTTTAGAAATCTTCTCCGCAAAAAGTTAATTCCCGTCCTTTAAATCGACATGGTCAAACTTGGATACCTTGAAGTTGAAGGAACCAGAGAAAAAAGTTCAATCTAAAAATTATCTCAATCAGAATTTGAAAATAAAACTGCAATTAAAGACACAAACTTTATTTTACGAAATACACATATATTGTAACTATAGTTACGGTATTGGCTAATATTGAAAAGGTGGAGTAACAGGTGGGTAAAATATTTACCTTAGTAACTAGCTGTGCGCCGTGCAGAGGAGCATGAGCCAGCGGCGACGATGCCGGGGAAGAAGCCGCTTCCTGGTGGACGGAGCAGCTATCCCATTGACGCGCGCCCGAACGGCTACACCGGTTCCGCTTCCGGCCACTGAGGCGTGAAAGGAAATCGAACCCGCGCCTGCGCAGATACCTCTGTCCCGCCCGTCCCCTCTCCGCACGTAGGCGTCGCCGCGCCCCGCGCCGGCCGTCCTCGCCTCGGACACATCGCCCAGACACCGCGCGGTGAAGCTACTTACGGCCCATTCACCATGCAAACATAAACGGCAAGCATGGCGTTTACATAAAAGTTAGGACTACGTCCATAAGCGGACTCATTCATAATGCGTTCGCATAAACATAACACTTAAGACGTTAACTTAAAAGCTTGCAAGCTTCAAGCTTCTGTGCTTATACTTAAGTTAAACATAAGAAATGAATCAATCATAGTACGGTAATCAAAACAGAGTATCGAAATAGGAGTGAAGTCGATACCACAAATCGATTCTCACATCCAACCAATAGTAAACCAGAATATCTCACACACTATAGAAACTCTTATTTTGCTTACGTTAATGTTAGACATTGTGAATACTTCAGTCTATCACTTATGTTAATGTTTGTCTATGCGCTATGGCCTACGCCTCGCGCCGCTGTTGAAATGGTTTGACGAAAGCACGTAATTGAAGAGGTGGAAGCCAAAACGCAACAAGTCAGAAAATGCTTTTCATTTTTTACTGATACAGTATTGCTTATTATTGCCTTTGAAACGGAACTCAATACTCACTGCATTACGTTCCCTGCATCGCGAGGATCGTGGTTACGAGGGAAATAGGAAAACAGTTGAATGATGATTCGTGTTCTCTCATGGCAGAAATTATGGGAGGGAAATATGACACGACAAACCGAGTCAAAGTAACATTAATTATTTAATAAATCTGAATCATTAAAATTACGCAAAAAATTAAATCTTGTATGTACCACGGCCGTAAAGTAGGTCTAATGATAATGGCGGCTAAAAGGCCCGCGAGGCAAAGGCCCTCCAGCATTTTGCCGCTACTCGATCACTAGTACCCTTCTAATGTCCTTGGTATAACTACTTTAGGAGAAGACTATTTTATACCGTAATAAGTAACTAAGCCTCATTTGGAAAATATAACCCTTTTTTGGCTCGATAACTTCACGACTATGTACTTTTGCTAAGTATTTCTGTTATATTAGATGCATCAATGAATTAGATACATTAATGACTCATAACTCATAACTAAAACAATAAAAATATAATAAAAATAATGACTTGTTGCTTTTTGGAATCAACCATTTAAAGAATTTGTTTCCAAAATGACCAACCCAAAACGAACCACCAATCCATCCAAACCACCAAGTATATATTTTCTATGTTCTTTGAAAACTCCGTTCTTCATTGTGGTTGGCGGAGTACAGAAGTTTTCAGAAGATTTAATGTTAAAAGTTAGATGCTATTTTTAATGTTAAAATAATATTGAGTATTTATTTTCCATAATTATGATTTTTCATGATGTCTGATGAGTTTGTGGATGTTTAGAAAAACGAGATCTGAATCTGGATGATTACTTTGTAAGTTGGGTGTGGCTGTAACGGACGGTGGTACTTTACCCAGATAGAATAGGGTGTTACTAGTATACGATGGCAAGTCATAACATTTATTTCAAATATTGTTAAAGTACTCGGTAATATTTGGTATTTATGTTTTTTATAGTTTGAAGCATTGAGAACCACTTATACTTGCACTACAAATCGCGCTTAACTACATAAGTTTGTGGGCACTGAGAATTATTGTGGGCCTGCTGTAGCTCCTGAGCTAAGTGAGGTGGCATTTGAAAGGACGTTAATTAGTTTAGTAATACCCGATGTTTTAAACATATTATGAATCTGCACCCTTGGGACTTACGAGGCACAGTGTCTAACACTGCAGTAGTGGTTTTGAAATACTCAAATTGAATGACAACGGGTTGATTGATGTTGATCCCCGGTTGGTGATAAAAGCTAGGCCTACAAATGTGCAATTATTTTCGTCCCACACATTTATTGCAGGTATATGAACGTAATACTACGCCATTCGAAATTCACTGACTGCGTTTAGTATCGCATGGATTTTCGATTACTTTGTGGTTCTGAGAAAGTTTTAGTTGGTCTTCGTAGGAGAGAAATATAAGTGACTAAAAACACATTTCAACAATTTGATTGTGGCTCTCCGCTGTGCCGGTCTGTGCTTGGCCGTGCCAAGGTGACGTAATCCCTCTCAAAGTAAGTACAAAATTTAGTGCCTTTATTGCCCAAGGCAACAGATACGAGCGTGTCGTCGCTACTGAAGCCGTTGAATATTGATTGTGCACGTGAATGATATATTCAAACTATTCATACGGTTGACTTTTATATTATGCGTTCAATAATTAGGTCACCTATTATATAAAACGAGAGAGTATTTCGTTGTTACGAAATATCTACGTAACGTCTTGGACAGCGTTTTCACGAATACTTATATTAAGGAAGGACGAAAGCGCAATAAATTGAGGTGTCGATTCGAAACGTCGATTACATTGCGTTATACTATGTATATTAAGACACCCACCAAAATTGCGCTTTGACGGGCACTGAGATTTTTGAGAAATCAGGGAGCGGCTTAACTTAGCGAGATGGCACTTAAAACGCCGTTAACGTATTTAATATGATTTTGAATTCCGAATATGCATCTATGAGACCGTTTGAAGTAATGTTATCACATTATCACATATGTCGATAAGTAGTGTACTAGAACAACTCAGATTCGATTTCGCCAATTTCGCTTTGCGGTTCGCTTCGGCCACCGACAAGTGCTTGTCCTACAAATCGGACGCAGCGCGGACATGTTGGCGAACACTGGGTGTTATTGTGCGCACACGGGGTAGCTCCTTAGCGAAGTAAGATGCTATCGGCAAGGCCCACGTTAACGGGCTTTGTGCCGTCGTCGGCGGCGGCCGTTGTCCGCGTCCCACAATGCCCCGCGCACCGCTCCCGCTCCCTCAGCGACAAATCACGCGGTCTTTCAGCCGCTGTTTGCGCGGCGGGGGGCGGTCTTATTTACCAGAAACCTGAAGCCCTCCCCTCCCCCTTGCCCTCGCCCCTGGCTGTCGCGCGGCGTCCAGCGGCGCTTTCCCTAATAGGCCACCCGTGAATGAAGGGCTTAGCGCTGCAAAGCCGAGTTGCGGTTTGTCGGCTCTCCCTGCGACCTCCACCTGGGCCGCCGCGACGAGGTGGATGTGGGGCCGCGTTTCGCTTGCTCGCTGCCCGCCCGCCCGGCCGGTCGGCTGGCTCGCCCGATCGCTCGCTCGGTGTGTTCTTCGGCGTTCAATTGGACGGAATGATCTTCCGCGGCGGCGGCGGCGACGACCTTGACGTGCGAAATAAATGGGGGGCGAGCGCGGGCGGCGGTAATGCGATGAGTTCGACTTGCAGCCCGTGTCGTTTTCGGTCATTGGACACCCTGGAGATTAAGGGGATCGAGGGCTTCTGTGGCGACTGACCTAATAAAAATAGTGATGGGGAAGAACGGCTGTTGACTCCGGTTTAAAGAGAAAATAATGTATACGGCTTTATTTGTTTAACAAGGCCAACCTGAGACGTTTCAGGTCATTTGAGATCGGCGAGATTCATGCTGTGAACGTTTTCTGACGAAAAATTGCTTATTTCGTGAAACATATTTTATTTGCGAATTTTAAGTATAAATGGAAATATATATTCAACAAGGATTATATGTTTAATAAGGTTTATATTGGCACAAAAATATGAAGTTTATTCTAAGACGGAAATGAAACATAGGAGAATACAAAACAAACTTTAAATTTACACCCCCACTTAGATGTGATAATATTAATTTGGCCATATTCTTAATGAACATACGCTACATACTTGTCTATATTCCCATGCGAAATAAATGGCGCCTACGCGGGCAGTCGCAATGCGAATTGTTAAACTTTCGATGCATGAGACGGCTATCTTCCGAGGCGTTATGATTAATTTATTTTGATTTTGTACAGATGAATGTGGTGGAAGCGTTTTGTAACTAGTTAATAAAAATAGAAAATTGGCGAAAAAAATCTTTGCGTATTTTATAGAAAAATATAAGCTTTTTTACATATATAACAAGACCTCTTGATGACTGCACAAACATGAATTGACAAACTGAAATGGAAATGCAAAATAATATTTTACACTAACATTTGAAAGTGATGGAAAATTTGGTTTAAACACATTTGTTAGAGTGAGAATTAAAGTGAATGAGACATATGGTAACATGATTGACAAAATACTGTCTTTCCGTGAAACTTGGTTTAGCCAATTTTAAATGAAAATATAAACAATAATTTCACAAGGTGACCTGATCACCTTATGGTATGAGTTTTAGGGTCATTTAACAAGAACAAGTTAATGCGATTGCGGTAAATGAACAGTTAAGTTATTTTAATGAGAAATGTTTATTATATAATTTAGAATAGATAGAATAGTCTTTAATTTAATTGTGAACATAAAACTCAAATGACTATTTAATGCCTAAAATAATATTCAAATTAAAATGAAATAAAATAATATTTTCTTATCGTTCCGAAAAGGTATAAATTAATTAGATTGAAAACATTTTTTAAATTAAAGTATATAAAAATACACCGACTACAACAATATCCTTATTCTTATCCTGTCATCCTGTATTCAGCAATATCTTACCTGTGGACGGGTTGTTGAAATTTGAGTAGGAAGGGTCCAGTTTCATATTCAAGGTTATACAAGCATCTGGGGAAGAACAATGTGTTAGAATTTTAGAAGCTTCTTTCAAAGAAGGAAAATTGAGAAAGACAAAACTACTATAATACGGTTATCAATTATACACAATCTAATACAAATCGGTCAGTTAAAACCGGAACAGAAACTGTCATGTGTAGTAAAATTCCATAGTTTGCAGCTTTTTAATATTTTCATTAAAATGTATTTATTGAAATAGCTTTGGAAGTAGATTTTTATCTGTACGCACTGGTGATGGAGAAAAGTCTCCAAAACGTGTTCATTAAAAATTCCTCAATAAAAATATAAATGCTTATATTGAAAGATAACATTCAGTTCCTAGACATATATTTCTGTTAAAATTTGAAGGGAGTTAAGCAGGGAGGGCGGGATCGCGAGCGAATGAACCGGAGCAGAATCATGGAGTTTGCGCGGACGGCATCCGAGAGTCCTAATAAACGCTCCCCCAACGGGGAATGAGTGTGTCCGTGGGTCGCGTCGCATTGCTTCGCGTCGTGAGGGAGCCACCGCCGCTGCATTTCCGAATGAGCTTCTAATGTCCTGTTGCTATTCAGCCGCCGCCGTCGGAAGCCAGCGCCGCCGCGCCGCGCGGCGGGGGGGATTTACCCATTCGCGCGCCTTTTGTGCGCCGGCGGGGGCGAGGGCGGGCAAGGGCAGACAACGGGGATGAGGGACAGGGGCGGGGATGAGGGACGGGAGGTGGGCGCCGGATGAGGGACGGGGCGCGTTGAGGGGACGGGAACCGCGTTGAGGGACCGGGACCGCGCGTTTGAGGACAGGGACGGGCCGGTGTGAGTTGAAGGACGTGCAGGCGTTGAGGACGGGGGGCGGTGAGGGACGGGAGCGGGATGAGGGACAGAGACGCGGACGGGGCGAGGTTGAAGGACGGTGCGGGTTTGAGGGACGGAGCGGGGTTGAGAGAACGGGGAGCGGGGGTGTGCGGGAGCAGGGTGAGAGAAATTGCAGGATGGCAGGGTACGGGGCGGAGGCGTTGGGGTCGCGCGCTTGGTTTGAGGGACGGGACAGCGCTGAAGCAGGAACCTGGGAAGAAGGGCGGACGTGAGGGCCTAGGTGTGAGTGGGTGGGGCTGCGGGCGGGCGGCTATGTCGGGGGTGGTGGACGGGCGCGGAGGGCGGAAAGCGGGCCGCGGGCGGAAGGCGTCGCGATCGGCGAGGAAGGTTGTGGCCAATGAGCGGCGCAGCCGGCCGGCAGCGTCTCACACATCGGACCCTCGCGCGCTGGGCCCGGGGCCCTCAGCGCGCCCATTTGAGCCACGCCTCCGCACCGACCCCGCCCCCCACCCCCAGCCAGCCTCGCCCGGGGCGACGCGAGCGGAAGACGCTCGAAGCAAAGCTCGCCGCCCACGCGTCCGCACCTCTTACCCAACCATCGTCTTGCATGAGTCTTCGAGGAAACTGTCGATTGGCCCCGTAGTTTGTGATTGTTGGCAAGCATAATGTGATCGACGTAATGAAAATTGATGAAATAATCCAAAGTTATCTCGTACAACTCAATAGATTTGAACGTCAACGTTATCAGAGTGAAAGACTCTACTAAGTTAACGGAGATACTCGATCCATATCATCACTTAGTTCTGAATAAGACAGAGTCTAGGCTCACGATAAGGCGGAAGTGTTTAAAATGAATCAAGATGATAGTGATAATGAGCTGTAAATGAAGATCATGATGGAATATCAGAGGAAAACGCGGATGGTAAACTCACGATCTCAAGAACATCTAAGAATAACTGCCCACATACACATATTTTAGTTGAGACGGACAGGAGCGGATCTCACTGATCATTTTTGAGGGGTCTATCACTTACTTTTTGTTAAATAATAACATCATTTGTTATTGTATTTTATTATATATATTTTCTGTAGAATTTGATTATAATACAATCATTTATTGTTTAAATAATTGAGACCATTAAATGAAATTAAATCATTTTTTCTTGAAGAGAAGCGAAAACAAAATGCCTGTTTGTGGGAGGGGACCCCTCTGATCCACAGTGAGGAATGAACGGGGCATCAAACTCGACCTACCGAAGCTTCGGAAGGTTCGCTACTTACGGAGACGTTCGTATTTAGAGCGATGCTTCAACACCGCACCATAGTTGATAAAAATCCAGAAGGTGTCCAGGGAGAAAGTTCATACTACGAAGCAACATGAAAGTAAATAGCCTCACCTTGCTCACCGTCGAAGCGCTCTAGGACCACTTGTCTTGTTCGCGTGCCTTTGCTCCGATGCCACTATGCAGTTTCGGTTTCGTAGTTGCAGTTTTAAATTGAAACTGAATTAATTGAATTGTTTGCCTTATTTTACGGGAGGAGACTCAGGCCATGAGGCCGAGCTGATCCGTCTAAACACGCGAATTTCGCTACCCTACTATTCACCAACTAGCGGCGGAAAGGATGTTTTCTGGGAGCGACGAAAGCAGGCGGATTTGAATTTTTAGCTCAGAGGCTTCATTTACGACTTGATATTTTTCCATGAATAAATCTAATAAACATGGGGACAGACGACTTTACTTCCCCTCTCGATAGAAGGCGTACGGAGGATTTTTTTCTCCCTAAACTTCGTCTTTCGATCGATTTTGAAACTCTGCGAACGTGGGTATATGCGGATTGACTCGAGTGCTTATAATTGAAGGAATTACTGTTGTTCAGCTGTTCAAATTATATGCAATGTAAAACAAAGCAGCTCCATGTCCAACCCGACTCCGCGCAAGGGCACTTGCCATTATTGGGATCAATTGCCCCGGGTTCTGCCTTCAAGTGACACATATGTCTTACGAACTATTCAAAATCCGGTAATACGAACACTGCGACGATTTTTCAGCGACGACACATAATTCCGTTTACGAATCGCCATTCTTACTCATTATAGGTTCATCGATGGGGCCGTGCTTTGTGGATTTTGAAGAACTAAACCGTCCTCCTCCCAGTGCCTATGATTAAACACGTTTATGCTACATTTCGAGTTTCGTAAGTCAACCGCTGGGAAGGACCAATCAAGATTTTCTTCCTTTGCCATTGCGTTGACGCCAATTCTCTTTCGGGACAATAGGGCAACTTCCTAACGTTGCCTCAATTCACTGTGACACAATACCGTACTCAGGATTCTATAATAGTTTTTCTCTCTCTTTCTCTGAGTACTTTCTGACTTTTCAAATCCATCTCTATAAAAGAAAGAAAATTTACGATGGATTGAACAAGCATCATTTCCAGCCACCATATTCTTGTACACTTCCCGCACAAAACTAAAAGAAGAGGGTATTTTTGGAACCCATTCTTGTATTTTTTGTTAATGTCAGGATGCATTCTTAGCGTGAATAAGTATCTTTCTTTGATCAGGTCGAGCGTTTCAAATTAGTGGTTTGAACGAGCGTTCAATCACTGTATCTAATCAGAATTGTTCTCTAAAAAATCAACTGTCAATTCACCTTTGAGTTCTCCGTCTGGTAGCTGAAGCTTGCTGCACTTGAGTTTTCCGTTATTACTGCTGCAAATGATTTATTGTGTCAAATATAGTAACTCCATGGAAACCGTGGTTCGAAGTACCAGTTAATAACCTGTTATATTTGCAATATCATTGCTCTGGCAGGTAAACGTCGGATGAATGTCTGTGTACTTTGGTTTTTCCTACAGCTCTTCACCACGTCGCCAAGAGAAATCGAGAATCGAAAAATCTCGCCGAAGCCTGCTTTGGCGGCCTGTTCTGTTCTTGGTGGAACAAAAAGAACGTACAACTTCGCGCTGTTCGTTCAACTTGGTCAGAGCAAGTTCATACTAAAACGAACGTCTTCCAAGGCACTCGTTCTCGATCGTAAATATTCATCTGCCCCACTAGCTAAAGGCTTCCTTCTCCCATGTGATCCAGGTGCGAACGGCTGCTTCCCAAATGCAACAACACCAGTATCCATAATAGCGTCGGAAAACGACGCATGAATCTGACATGAGAAGCTTTCATCGCGAGTTAAGCGTGAGTGGGCCGGAAGGCGCGGCCATAAACCTAAAGAATGAGCGCCCGCGATTGGGAAATATTGTGTCTGCGAGTGACGGTAGGCGGCGAGGACGGGGTGGTGGGCCGTCAGTCGCGGTGCGCGAGTGGGCGGGTGGCGGCGAGGAAGGGTGGAGGTGGAGGGATCATAGAGTTGAGGCCGACGGCCGGTGGAGGTCGGCGATGAAGCCGAGGGCCGCGAAGGTAGGGATTTGCGGATTACTTGATTGAAGACAATATTTGTAGTTGACTGCCACTTAAAGAAATTGGAATCTTCATTATTATCATGCCAACGTACCTTAAGTTGGATATTTCGGATTCGATTAAAGTTATTGAAAGGTTTATAAAGTACAGAAAATAATATATAATATACCTCATCATTGAAAGCATATATTAACAGAAAATGAAAGAAAACTATCTAATTTTCCAGTAAATGTCTATGTTTTATTTGATGATTTTCCCCGTTAAAAATAATCGTATTTTTTCACTAAACGAATTTATTTCCCTCTTTGAAGGTGTACCAAAGGTGCTTTGTGATTATCCAAAATTCGCCTGAATTGATATAATGAATGTTATCTTGTAATATTGACTAATAATGTAATGATTATCTATTCAGTAATCAGTTATTTCCAAATATTAAAAAATCTTCAGATTTAAATACAGTGTTATTTTTCATTTGCAAATATTGATTATAGATATATTTTTGCGCAGCGTGAAGTATCTCAACGTACAATATTACCACTTTAAGACTTGTACACCACTTTCTCAGCCCTCATCCAGCAATGCCCTACAAGGCCATTTTACGTCAATTGCTTCATGCATGCAAAACGTCTGTCTAAGAAATAATATCTACTTGCACTCAGCTTTGGCAGAAAAGCGGGGCGGAGGCGGCGGGAGGGCGGCGGAGGCGGCGGGAGGGCGGCGGAGCGCGGCGGAGGGCGGCGGAGGGCGGCGGAGGGCGGCGGAGGCGGCGAGGCGGAGGGCGGCGGAGCGGTCGCGGAGTGGATTTGACATAGTGTGCCGGGAGGGGAGCTCGGGGCGTCGCGGCCCGTTTAAACCGGCGCCTGCGGATTAATAGGCGCGGCGACGGTAATTTCCCTTGGGCGCAGCCCCCTGCCCCCTGCGCACGCTTTATTCCATTATATGAAGCGCGCCGCCCCGCCCCGCGCCGCGCCCGCCGGTCTGGACGTCCGCCTAGCCTCTCGCGGCGGCGCCACTGCCCGCCTCCCAGTGGCCTGTTCATGTAAAAAAGAATATACCAAATCTGCTTTGGAGTTCCGCCCCCGCAAATTTGAATTGGCAGCGGATTGCGATCCTTATTTGCTGGCGGCCGCGTTCACAGTGTGTGTCGCAAACTGCGGATTTACAGGCGCCTTGAGAAACAGGATTGAAGCTGGAAGCCCTAATACGCGCATAGTAATTGTACAGCACTATGCGCGACACAATGTAAACAGATCTGATTTCACAACTGCGAGTAAAATTGTAACACAGAGCAATTCCACAGTGATAGTTGTTTTCAAATAAGAAAGGATTCTAGGAAAGGGATCAATGGGTTTCAAGATGTTTGTCATTAATCTGAATAACATTAAAATTATATTGTATAAGTTTATATTAGTTATATCTGTATTACCTTTATTAGTTGGTGAAGCATCATTCAAACACACGTATACTTTCAAGTCAAATGCATCTTGTGACTATCAGAGGATGCAAAGCTCCGTATATAGAAACCCGCAGTCGAATGAATGAGTGGTTCGTAGTTTGAGGAAGAAGTTGTTGTTTCGAGATGAATGCCGAAGTGAGTTTGAGGAGTAGAAACGGCAGCAGTCGGAAGTATGGGATCTGCGAGCGCATATATCGGCGAATGTGCAGAATCATGATCGTTAAAGAGATGAGATCGGGATCACGAATATTAAGGGGGATCCAGAGAGCAGTTCGGAACGGGATAATGTGGAGCACGACTGCGTGAAGCTCTGATAAGGTGGATGATGTGGTGGGTCGGTCGGTCGTGGTGCGGATATGATATGACAGGGGCATGTACGAGGATAGCGGACGTGGTCCATGTACCGTCGGCGTGTGTCAGGGTCGGGTTCGTCGGTCGGGTCGGGTCGGGTCGGGTCGGGTCGGGGCGGGTGCAGGAAGGAGTCGGGGGCGTAGAGAAAATCGGGAAGAGTGAGCACGAAGGTCGGGTCAGGGTCGGCGCGACTCTGAGAGGACGGGGCGCGTTCCGCATAGGCACCTCGTTGCACGTCCGAAGTCGTGAAAGGGGCGTCCGGCGGGGCGCGCGGCGGGCGGACGCTAAAATCTTGCAGGCCGGACGAGTCGCGCTCAGGCGCGCCGCTCGTCTCCTCGCCGGCCCGTGTTTGGAACCCGACTACGGGTTCTTTCCGTGGCGAAGCTCGCGCTCGCCGCGCCCATGGCCGTGCGCACAGCTCTTGCGAGGGCTGGGTGCGGTGGAGCTTATCGACTTGCACGAGAGCCAGACATGCCTGCTCACAACACGCCCGGATGCCTTTCGCCTGTATTCTTCTCCGCAGTGCCCGCCGCAGAGGCCGGGGCAGCTGGCGCGCGCCCGACCGTCTAGCCTACCTGCCCCGGCCCGCCCTCCTCCCTCCCCTGCCCCCGCCACCACCCCGCGCAGTGCATTCGGACATCGGCCTCGCTTGCTGCCTAGGTGCTGCCTAAAATAGAACACTTTTTACGCTTCTTAATGCAGGTGGGATCGACCTTTGCGGCATGATGGGACACCATATCATATAGCAATGGTGCTTCTATTTTTGTGCACTCCTTACGTAAAGTGAAGGTAGATATTGCACCTTGCTGTAATTGTAGTTAGGTCCGAACAAAGTGTTACAGAGTCTCTATGTCTTTGTAGAGGCATTAACAAAGATTTGTGTGTTGTTACTTTCGTAACTGTAAGAAAATTAGCCAAAAACGATTTAATGGAAGACGATTCAGGGGGTAAGTTTGAAGCACTATTAGCCCCATACCGCCTTTGGCTATGCTCTACCCATTTGCGTTTGCCAAATTATAGACCTGTATTTGGGGAACATTTCTCAATCCCAACCGATTTTCTGCTTTCCAGGCTCCTCGGTGCTAGCCTTTGCGTCGTTCCATGCATTTGACTTTCAGCATCAAGCAAGCGAAGAAGCATAATGAATTAGAGAGAAGAGGATGCCCTAATATAAATTGCGAGACTGACGTGATAGTGCACTGGCTTCCTGAATGTTCACAATTGGGACTGATGGACAACCGTTAAACGCAAACCTATCCACGACAACTTGCTTTCACTAAACATGAATATTTAGGCGACAAGTCCAGTAGATAATGAATCTCATTGAATTTCGCTGCGCGCCACTTACGATTCGACGTATAGAGTCTTTCAATTGTATTCGGTAGGGTTGAACAATACGCTTCCTTGTCCGAATGCACCGAATTCATTCCAGAACCGAATCATAATAGACCTCACAGTAATCTTGTATTTGATTTGCGCCTTCTAAAAATGCTATACGTCGCATCATTGAAAGCTCTTTATCGAACCAGATGAGTTTTGAACATGACCTTGAAATCAGAGTGGATGCCAACTCGTCCATCGCGAGAGCTTAGTTCGTCGCCCTGCCCTGGCTGTCAGACGCAGGGGAATGGGTAAGAAAGGAGTGGGGGTGGGCGGCCACCCACGAGCGCCGACTCGGTCTCCCGGCAAGCCCCCCCCCCCCCACTCCGGGCGCCATTGTGGCGTCCGAGGCGTCCCGGCGACGCCGAACAACGCCGGCGCACCCACGGCGAACGCGGCCTGTCCAACATTGAGCCCCCTCCGTCTCAGGTACCAGCGACAATCGACTCTCCGCGTAACGCGCGTCTAGCTTCTCGGCGCGCTGTTCCGTCCTTCCCGACATTACGTTTTTTTCTTTTCCCGTCCACTTCGTTCTCTCGTTTCTATTCTTTTTTTTGCTTTCTTCTCTTCGTTTATTCTTCCTTCGTCTTCTTGTTTTTAATTATTATCTTTCATTTCGTCTTTCTTGTTTTTACTTTCTTCTTCGGTTTCTTGTCTTTCTTTTATTCTTCTTATTCGTCTTCTTGTTTTAATTCTGTCTTATTCGTCTTCTTGCTTTCGTCTTGACATATCCTCTCTCTGCGGTCATGCGGTTCCGTCTTCATCTTAGACATGCAATTAATAATTACTGGGTTACCAGCTTTCAGTGCTCTTTAATTTATGATTACAATTCGCAAAATCTCTTGAGCGATATGAATTTATTCGTTTAGATAGATGGTAAATCAAAAGAAGTGATAATAACTGAAGCAATAAGATCGCTGCATTGGGATTTGGGTCCACCCAGGCACTTCTCCTAGAGCTTCGCCGAATGCACAACAGGGATGAAGTAAAAAACTGGTGTGTTACCTAAGCTAATAAATTTCTGACTTTAAATAAATTTTCAGAAGTTGAATGAGCCAGTAAAGCACCTGAAGAAATAGCTCTGGTATATTTTTAGAAACCAATTGCTTAATACCGATCGTGGTACGTCATCTTTCGCAGCAAGCACGCTACACGATAGGGTGAGAAAGTGAGGCTTCTCAACCAATGAAAGCTTCGTCTGCCTAAAAAACTGCGACCGAGCGATACGTGTAACCTGCGGGGAGACTAATTACAGAGCATCGACGAGAAAAGGAGGCAGAGACAGACAGAGAGAGTCGGTGTGTGCGACTTCCTAATGCGGAACGCGCCTTGCCCCCCGCGCAGCGCTGGGGCTTTTTAATGAAAAGTCAGCGGCTCCTGCCGAAGGGAACGCGCCGCAGTCCTCGCCGCTGTTTCGTGGGTGCGCGTTGGCCACTACAGGGTGCCACGCTCCCATTCACTCCGACCCTAACCCACCGCAACTCCCACCCTCCCCACACTACTTTACCTTACTCGGTCCCACAAATTCATTCGCTGCATATCACGCTCGGCTCCCGCGCCATTTCCCGATCCCCCACTATTTCCTCCCCGCCCCGGCCCCAATAACTATCGCACATCTGCCCCTCTCTTCCCATTGCGTTTTTCCCCCGCCCTCATTCCGCCTTAACCGCACCTCGACCTCGTATGTCCGTATCACTTCGCCTCCCCACCCCATTCACTTATTTGTGACCCTTCTAGCCCAAACCACTCTGCTCCTCGCGCACACCTCTCACCCCCACCTCTCTGCCCCGTTTCGCTACTCCCACCCGCTCGCCGACTCCTCGCACCCTGACTCCTCTGTATCGTCCCCGCTCCGCATCCCTTCACCACATCACTCCAATTCCCACCCTTGTCCTCAGAGAACATCCACTCCACCCCGCCTCGCTTGCAATCCGCCCACCAGCCCGGTATTAGGTGCCGCCCCGCCGCCGACCGCCGCCGCCGCTTGCTGCTGTGTGGCGTCGTTTATCTTTTAATTTAAATCTTCGCCCGGATTTCAGTCATGGCGAACGCTGCGGACATGTGCTTTATTTAAAGATAACGCAGGCGTAGCAGCGCGGGTGGGCCGCGGGGCGACTTTGCGCAGAAGTGGGGAAGGGGCGGGACCCTTCCTTCCTTGTCTGGGCGCAAAAACAAAGGCTTATACGCCTACAGAAGTCTTTCATGTATCTTCATTACATGTCATTACTAACTTATACTTATGATTATTGATTTCTACGCTTAATTATTGATAAGTTTGGTTTTTTGTGGATTGTTGTTGACACTATAGGCCAATATTATCTGACATACGCTTACACGTTAACGTGTGGAATTTTTCCAAAGGTCTGTTTAAGCAGTTTCCCTCAGTACTACAAGTTGTTATGTCTTGAAGTGTGAATCTATCGAGATGATAACGAGATCTAGGAGTGAATGGGACAGATCACACAATGAGGACCATTTCTACGCAAGACACGAGAAACCTGCAGCCTCCTCCTGCGCAGAACGACCGCAACGGTCTCGCGCGACGGAACCCGACATTTATACTATTATTATTTATTATTATTATTATTATTATTAATTATGTATTATTATTATATTATATTATTTATTATTATTATTATTATTATTATTATTATTATTATTTTATTTATTATAATTGAATATAATTATTAATTATAATTATTAATAATAATAATAATAATAATTAACTCTTCGTTAATTACTAACATTTTCACAAAGAGATTGGGAGTGTGTGTGCGCTCCATTAGTGTAGTA
>BOPP01000357.1:491272-516955 GCA_017312745.1 Gryllus bimaculatus | reverse complement strand
GCCCGCCGCCCCCGACGCCCCTAGCCCGTCCCCGCCCCCGACGCCCCCTCCCGCCCCCGACGCCCCGACACCCTCGTCCGCCCCCGACGCCCCCGTCGCCGCCCCCGACGCCCCCCGACGCTTCCAACCGCCTTTCCGCCCCCGATGCCCCGACGCCCCCGTCCCGCCCCCGACGCCCCCGTCCCGCTCCCCGACCCCCCGTCCCGACGCCGACGCCCCCGTCCCACCCCGCGCCCCGTACCCGCCCCCGACGCCCCCTCCCGCCCCCGACGCCCCCATCCCGCCCCCCGACGCCCCCGTCCCGCCCCGACGCCCCCGACGCTCCAACCGCCTTTTCCGCCCCGAGCCCCGACGGCCACCCGCCCCCCCACGCACCCCGTCCTCGCCCCCGACGCCCCCGTTCCCCGCCCCCGACGGTCCGTCCCGCCCCGGGACGCCCCGTCCCACCCCCGACGCCCCCTCCCACCCGACGCCCCCGTCCCGCCCCCGACGCCCCCGTCCCGCCCCCGACGCCCCCATCCCGCCCCGACGCCTCCCGTCCCGCCCCCGACGCCCCCGCGCTCCAACCGCCTTTCCGCCCCCGATGCCCCCGACGCCCACCGTTCCGCCTCCGCCGCCGCCGCTTGCAAAAACATTGCGCTGAGTAACGTGTTTCGTTTTCCCGGGAGCATCAGTTTCTTTGGACCGTTGGTCCCGTTGTGGGTCAAGCGTGATGTAGCCGAGAAGTGATGTTCGTATCTCGTAGAAGGGTGATCCGCTAAGTACTACACGAAACTTGCGTGCGTTTTCCTAACTGTAGGTATCCCCACCCCCGATAACCGCCCCTCCCCCAGAATGGGTAATGCTTGAACTCTTGGCTGGGATTCTGGAAATGTTTGAATGAAATATGAATGTAAATATACGAGCGGTATTTCCTGTATAGAGGGATCAATGATGAGCAAGGAAAGATCGTGTGCGGCCGGGGCTAATTTGTTAGGTGGCTGCTTCAGCTTTGCCTGTACTGGAAGAGAAACTAAGGACAAATTCTGATATCTTCCACCGCTACATAGCATGATGCTTTCTTTTGTATTATTAATTCGAATTTTCAAATTTTTATAATAATCGGATTTTAATATAATCGACGCCGATTGAATTCTTCTTCCAGACTGCAGCTGAACACCTGTAAGCTGGCTAATTTTAGCTGATGTCCGAAAGTCTTCAAACTTACGATGTCAATAAATATTGAGATAGTTTTAGTATCGAATTTATTGTGTCTTTTTAAAAACATCTAAGTCTTGAACTGCAGGTTTTTTCAAGAACGATATTCATTATTAAAATGAAAAAACAGATAAGAACGAAAATGTAATTATTTCCACCATATCAGTAAATTCAGAAATTATACGACCAAGAATGCCAAGGGTGAAAATTATAATTAGTAAATGACATTTGCGTCCGTAAACGTTTACTATAATTACAAAATTCAATATAAGAATTAAAGTTATTTATTATTTTTTACGTTTTGTTTTGAGTGTAAAATCTGAATTATAAATTAGTACACGGCCACTGCCGAAATAAACCCCCGCCATCTCGCCCCGCAATCGATTAATATCAAATAACACTATTTTTTATTTTTTTTTTATTCTTTTTTTTTATTCAGGCAAATGGGGTAAGGAACATTGGTTTTTGGAACATTGTGTTATAGATTGAATGCTTAAATTTGAGCATCAATACGTAAAATACTATGTGGTTTAGTTAGCGATGGTGGAATCTTTACGTTCAAACAAAAAAATCCCCTTCACCCCTGTTTTATAACAGTTTATAACAACCTCTTTACCTCTGATCTGAAGGTCAAGCAGAACACGCAAAAAACACATACATGAAGGACAAAGGGACAACGAACCAATGCCCAAGGGCGGGGCCTTAACCCCGCGACCCTTCGGGTCGTGAGCGCTGACTTAGTAACAAGCTCTTAGCCACCTCGGCCATCCAGATCGCGTAATATTACATAACAACGCCTATTTTATTCGTCCCCCTTCGGGTTCGAGAAAGCCGATGTTCCGCTATATGTCCACTCCCGTACGTGCTGCAAAGACGGTGTCCGCGACAATCCAAATTGTGTCCCCGTCGAGGAGCGTGTAAGCTGCGCCCCTCCGCCGGCGTGGACACGGGTAGCGGAAGACATGGGGAGAAAGCGACCGCGCAGGGGGGCGGGCAACCGGTTCCAGGGCTACGCGCTTGGTTTCTGAGGCGCACAAAGCCACAAGGCCTCCGCACGCGTCACGAGGACGCGGACATGCTCCCGATTCCCGGCTCCCACCGGCTTCCCATTTTCAACGCGTTACGCATCACGCATTTCAAATCGACCCGCATCGTGCAGATGTAAAAATATCTAATGGGGAATCACTAGGCATTGAACTTATTAGACGATTCCGACTCTATATTTTCCAAGTACTAGTGTAATGGTTACAGTTTCATCAATGTATTTACACATGTATGCTGCAAACCCAACGTTTACACAAATTTAAATATACCTTCTGTATTGTATAAATGATGCTGTATTGAATAAATTGGTGTAAGTTTGAATTTTTTTGTAGCATTTATAATGTTTTACAACAGATTTGCAAGAGCCCAGTTTCATGCAATGCATTCGAAATGGATTCGCCCTAAGGAATGTCGCAGGATGAACGGGGCCGGAATATTGGCAAATCAAGTGTCTAGGCACGCGGGCATCTCTCAACGACCAAGTAGCTATCGACTCCAGTCGCGAAGCCACGCTGTTCGCGAAGCTAAAACCCACGCCTAGCACAATGGGTATTTTAGTATACTTGCAACAAGTCAATGTAAAGGGAAATGGTGGCAGTAAAAAGGTTTATTATTTCCATCGTCCAATATCGTTGATAATACTCAATGAGTATTTCTTCTCAATTTTCTCTCGTAAAGCCAATACCCCAGAGACATTTCCTCTGAAACATGACCGATTCAAACCATCGCGGACAACGTGTCGGGCAATGGTGGTCGATTGCGTAATGAGCACGAGGAAGCGCGTAGAAGGCCGAGCCCCTCTCGCCCGCGGGCTCCGACGGCGATCGACTGCGTCCAACAGCGCTCCTCGTGAAGAGGTGGCGTCCCCAGGGCTCCCGCGCGCGCACAATTAAAGACGAAAAGCCGGGCGCGAGGCGGGTGACGGAGAAGAGGGGGCGTTTGCCACTGGCGGGCGCGCCGCGTCGAGTGGCGCGCATACCTGTCCCCCACCCCCTCCTCCCCCCGTCCTCGCCCGCTCGAGCTCGCCGCCCGTCACATCAGTCAATTTCCTGCTCTCGAAACAAAAGAAACAAGGGAAGCTCTCGTGCGCACAAGTTGCGAACGCCAATATGCGCGGGTTGCGGCGGCGCACGTGCCCGAGTGGGCCATTAGCGCGGGGGCGGGGAGGCAGGGGCGGGGGCGTTAGGGATCGAGGAGCCCCACTCGACCTTTGAGCTCAGTCCCCCGGATGCACCGGGCCAGATTTACCGCTACAGCCGCAGATTCCCCCTCGGAACGGTCGTAAAGAATCACCCGAGGGAGGCGTGCGGATTCGCATACTTTTGCCAATGCGCTTATTGAGAAATATTACAGTCGCGTTATATTTGCAACAGTCCACAACTGATTCTCTCGGAGGGAAGATCGGTCTTTATTGCGGTATCGCCCAGTATTTTATTCTCAATAAAGTAATGGTGCGAAACAAATTCTAAGGAAACGTCTGCACCCCCCTCTAAAATACCACACCCCAAGGGTCTGTCTTCCCCACTCTGAGTGTGCCAAATCCTGTAAATAGAACCCAAGGGGCACAACCTTTCGTAACTTTCAACTCGGGATTGTGAATGAAGATGCAAAGTGGGAAAAGTAAGTCAAACTCTCAAGTTAGTAAAGCAATATTTAACTCTTGCAATTTTAACATCGAAAACGTAACTCTGAAATAGGTGGTAATGAAGATATTTGAAAGAGATGTTAAAATGCACCTCACTGTTAATATCCCAACATTTTCACAAAATACGAACCCCAGGAAATATTTAAAATTAACTACTATGCAAAATTATATCAATAACAATGAATAAGTTTTAAATTATTATTTTGTTGCTCTCGAAATGATAAATGTGACAGTTTGGCATATGGAATGATCAATTTTTCACTTGCCAACATTTGTTATTCATAATACCTGATGTATTGATTCCGAGGCACATGAGAAGATGATTTCAGAACATGTTCTCTTAGGAAACGTCCGGGTGACGCCGGCGTTCTAGGCATAGTTGCCCAACGTTTGGAACGTTGAAATATATTTTGGTTGGGCATTAGTTGTTTGATCATCCAAGAAAATTAATTTGTTCCTTGCCATCATTTGAAAAAAAGGGTACACCCCAAGACTATCGATCTGCATGGCACCCAAACCCTAACATCAATTCTAATCCAGATTGATATGCAATCAGGAGACCCTCTTTGTAATTGAATTGCACCTACAATAGGAAGTTTGATGACAGTGTAGGATATGCATAGATAGTTTTCCAAAAACACAAATTACGCCAACCAACGTCCATACAGTAATACCCGAAGAGGAAATTCTACCACGAACCTTTCAAACACTTCTGTACGAGTATAACTCGGCTTAATCGAAATGGCTTTATATCGATTTCTTGTTGTGTATTAAGTCCTGTCATTTTTGAAAGGTAGATTGTATACGAGGAAATTTATTTAATGTGGCTTTGCTTATTGCAAGAGAACGTATTGCTTGTGTGTTGTTATAGAAGAGTGTGGCCATGTATGTGGTGTATGTGTGCTGTATGTGTGTATTGTGCTGTATGTGTGTATGTGTGTGTATGGTATTGTGTGTAGGTTATGTGTGTATGTGTATTGTGTGTATGTGTATGTGTAGTGTGTATGTGTATGTGTGTATGTGTATGTGTGTGTGTGTAAGTGTATGTGTGATGTGTATGTGTGTAGTGTAATGTGTGGTATGTTAGTTGGTAGTGTATGGTGTGTATGTGGTATGTGTTAATGTGTGTAAGTGTATGTGTGTATGTGTAATGTGTGTATGTGTGTCATGTGTATGTGTGTATGTGTCATGTATGTGTGTGTATGTGTGTATGTGTTATGTGTATGTATGTGTTGTATGTGTATGTGGTGTACTGTGTATGTGTGTGTATGTGTATGGTGTATATGTGTGTGTGTATTGATGTGTGTTGTCATGTGTATGTGGTGTTATGTGTATGTGTGTGTATGTGTATGTGTGTGTATGTGTATGTGTGTGTATGTGTGTGTGTGTGCTAGTGTGTGTGTGTGTATGTGTGTGTATGTGTATGTGTGTGGCGTGTGTGGTGTGAGTGTGCGCGCGGAGTTCGCACTACAAAGTGCACTATATAGTGTATGTACTGCGTATTAGTGTACTTCACAAGAGTGTACTGTGCGTTTGGCTCTACTGCATGTGTACGCTGTGTAATTTTGAATGGAAAGCGCGCTGTGAGACCGCGTTCTCCTGCACCAATCAGAGGGGGCGGGGCGCGTGTTCGCAGGAGCCGAGCGGCGGGCGCAGGACCGCCGCATGTGCCCGGCACCCGGCTCCCGCCGCCGCCACCATTCTGCCCGCAGGCGTCCGCTGGGGCCCAGCCGCGGCAGCGCCATGGCCGCCGCGCATCACGGCCCCGCTGCCGCAGACTTACGTCACCGCACAAGGTAACCTCCACACCCACACTCGCGCGCGGCCCATGCGATGGTGTAACGGTAGCCTACCGAACTGCTGTACCCAAGTTTGGCGAGTTCAAACCCGATCGAAGCGTGGGTATTTAAGGGCGAAAAATTCTTCGTAGCGTCTTCCATTCGGAGGGAGTATAGCCGGGCTGTCCCATGTTTAGTAGATTTATTTGCATGTAAAAGATCTTCAAAAGCCTAATCGCCTGTTTCTCCGCCCAAAATACCTCCTTTCTCTGCTATAATGTTGAAAGGAGCGTAGCGAAATTTGGCGTGATCAGAGGAAGAAGCAGGCCTCATGGTCCTGATCTCGCAACGTAAAATAATGCATAATAATTATACAAACACCTACGCGCCGCCGCCCCCACATCGCCACACGGACGGTGGCGTAGCTAGCACTCCCTCCCTCGCTCAAACACACGCTCTCGGGCTGCTAATATTTACTTGTCAAATTTTGACAGAAAGCCCCTTTATTGCCTGTGGCGAGGGTAAGAATCCCACACACTGCATCACAGATTCAAAGGGCAGGGTTGATCAGAAATAAAACTACATGACTTTAAGGTATTCGTTTTCGGTCTTCTTGTATGAAAAAACGTATGCTGAATTTGTAAGAAAATTACTTCAATTTGAACATTAACACATTTTCGGAATGCAAAAATTTTCCTTGTCCTTTTTTTTAGCCCCAAACGCTTTTAAAACTGTAAAAGATTCTTTGATTGAGAATATTTTTCGCGAAATGAATGAGAATGGAAATTTGCATTTTTCCTCAAGAATAAGTGAGAGCACGATAAGGGATAAGGGCCAAAGGATTTAGCTAATTTCCTGTAGGCCGGATAGTTTCCAAATTACATGACATCTAATATTTCTTGTAAAAATTTATAGAAAGGTCTATTATTTGATAATTTTCAACGATGTAAATCAAAAGAGCAAGATAGAGACATTCCACCAATCTCAAAAAACGTCCACATACACGCAACACCAATGCAAGGTCTCACGCATGGATGTTTTTATTTGTTAAATAATTAGACAAATAAATAATACATCATTTCCAAATTAAATCAATTAAGTTATTCCTTGAAACTGTCAGTATGAATTAATACCATATTTAATAATGCATATTATACGTTTTCAAAAAACTCCCTTCGCACCATTTCAACGTTTAAGGAGATATCTCTGTGTAATCTATTTCTTATTTCTTAAAGCAATAGCAGTATTTTTTCAACGCCGCCTAAGCGGTAGGGAAGTAGCTACGCCAACTGTAACAAAACTGTTCTAATAATCAACACATGTTCATTACACTCTGTAGTACTCACACACACACCACACAACCAACAACACACACACACACACCACACCACACACACACTTACAGTACACTCTTGTAGTGCGTTCAGGCAATGCATTGTGCTCATTATCTTAGCCAAGTAACATATCTATACATTTGTAGGCGTGCATGATTAGCAGAGAAAACGTACTTAACATTTTTACTGCATTTCGAAAGACGTTTTGTGAATTCACCTTTCCACAGCCGTCCCTCCGCTAAACAAGCACAAGTCTGCGAAACTGCCCGCGCACGTGACAGTAACTAAATACAAATGTCCCGTTCCGTAGCCGATTTGCGCGTGAGCAATCCTAACAATTTGATTCAGAGATATGTGTCAGAAATATGTTCATCGATTCAACGAACTGTTCTTGCACAATGACAACGATTTCTTGTTCGTCAGTGTCAATTGCCTCGGAGCTGCTCTGAACGATTGTTCAACCAAATTACAGGTTGTTCGACTTTGAGAACCTTCCATTCTTATATGACTTCGTTCATGATTTGCATTCGCTAACTCCAGCGGAGTCTAATGTGCCAATAGGAGTTTATTCTGTTTATCCATTACTCTTCAATACTCAAAAGAAACAAAGTTTATTTAATGCATAATTGAACTTGATCGTATTCAGATTCACAATGATCTCTATGTATACGAATATTTATACATTTTACGGAGGTTATTTTTGCTCCCTAGTTGCTTTTTTCTTATACAAATTTGCTTTCATAAATCGAATTCCTACGTTAAGCTATAATCAACTCGCACCGTACTCATGATAAGTGCAAGTACAACTTCATTCTGTAAAGAAAAAGTACGAATGCCTATTTGCTAGATTTTTCGCAAAATACTTAAGAACTGTTTAATTAGCGCATTATTTTTCTACAACTTGAAAGTTGACTAAAGAAGAGTTGCAGAAGCAGTGCTTGTGATCTCTTGAGCTTGCTCTTCCTGTTTACGTGGCTAAGTACTAACTAAGGAGGAATAATAAATTTAATTAGTAATGTACGATATTATTATTATTATTATTAATTATATTATTAATTATATATTATTATAATTATTACCTTAATAATAATAATAATAATAATAATAATAATAATAATAATTAATAATAATAATAATAATAATAATAATAATAATAATTAATAATAAAATAATAATAATAATAATAATAATAAAATAATAATAATAATAATAATAATAATGTCGGTCCCCGTCGGCGCAGACGGTTTGCGGTCGTCTGCGTCGAGGAGGCTGGCAAGGTTCTTGTCCTTGCTTAGAATGGTCCTATTTGTGATTGTCCCTTCACTCCTGATTCCTCTTATCATCTCAATAATTCACACTTCAAGACAATAAACAACTTTGTAGTACTGAGGGAAACTGCTTCACAACAGACCTTTGGAAAAATTCCACCCCCACGTTTAATCGTGTAGGCGTAGTCAGTAATGGCCTATATGTCAACAACAACAACAACACAACAAACAACAACAACAACAATTTCTTCGTTAGCGTATGAAAAATGCACCATATCATGTGTGTTGAGGCCCAGCAGACGAAGGAGGAACAGGAAGACGAGGGGGTACCGCCCCGTCGCTCCACTCGCCCTAAGGTCGCCCGCCGGCCCCAGCGCTGCTCCGCGGCGTTCTTTAAATAAAGCACATGTCCGCGCGTTCGCACATGGACTGAAATCCGGGCGAAGATTTTAATTAAAAGAATAAACGCGGCCACAAGCAGCAGCGGCGGCGGCGGCGGCGGCGGCGCGCACCCTCCCGGGCTGGTTGGCGGGATGCAGCGAGGCGGGGTGGGAGTGGATTGTCTCTCTTGAGGGACAGGGTGGATGGGTAGTGAGGGATGCGGGAGCGGGGACGATACAGAGGAGTCAGCGGTGCGAGGAGTGGGCGAAGCGGGTGGGGAGTAGCGAAACGGGGAGAGAGGTGGGGGTGAGAGGTGGCGCGAGGAGAGAGTGGTTGGCTAAATGGGTCACAATAAGTGAAGGGGGTGGGGAGGCGGAGTGATACGGGAACAGCTGAGCAATATTCTCAGAGGCGGGGTGCGGCTAAGCGGAATGAGGCGGGGAGGAAAACCGAGTTGGGAGAGAGGGGCAGAGTGCGATAGTTTGGGGCGGGGCGGGGAGGGAAATGTGGGAGTCTGGAATGGCGGGGGCGGAGCGATGCAGCCGATGAAGTGGGAACGAGTAAGGTAAAGTAGTGTGGGGAGGGGGTGGCGATGCGGTGGGGGTGGGTCGGAGTGGAATGGGGCGTGGGCACCCGGTAGCGGCCATCGGCGCCCCAGCGAAACAGCGGCGAGGACTGCGGCGCGTCCCATTTTCGGCAGGAGGCCCCGCGACTTTCCATTAAAAAGCCCCGCGCGTGCTGGCGGGGCAGGCGCGTTCCTTAAGGCAGTCGCACATTATGCCGAAACTCTCTTCTGTCTGTCTCTGCCTCCTTTCTCTCGATGCCCTTTTGTAAAATAATCCCCCCCCCCCCCTCCCGCAGGTACGTATCGCTTCGTTCGCAGTTTTTAGGGCAGACGAGCTTTCAATTGTGGAATATTCTCCTATCGAGCGTGCTGCCTGCGAAAGAATGACGTACACACGATCGGTAAATTAGCAATTGTTCTAAAATATACTCAGGCTAATTTCTCCAAGGTCTTTCTGCTCATTCAACTTGAAAATTTATTTAAAGTCAGAATTTCATTAGCTTAGTAACACACAGTTTTTACTTCATTCCCTGTTGTCATCGCAAGCTCTAGGAAGTGCCTGGGGTGGATCCAAATCCCAATGAGCGTTTATTGTTCATTTTTATCAATTCTTTGATTTACCATCTATTATCTACACGACTAAATTCATATCGTCAGAGATTTTGGCATTTTAAATCAAATTAGAGCACTGAAGCTGGTAAAGCCAGTAATAATCAATCATGTCAGAGAAGACGGAACGATGACGCAGAGGCCAGATTGGTCAGACGAACAAGAAGACGAATAAGAAGAATAAAAACAAGAAGGCGATAAAGAAGAAATAAAAACAAGAAAGACGAATAAGAAAGAATAAAAACAAGAAAGACGAAATAAGAAGAATAAAAAACAAGAAAGAGGTAGCGAGCGTGGCGGGGGCGGCGGCGGGCTGCAGGGCCACGGCGGAAGCGCTTGGCTCTTGGGGCGCCCCTCGCCTATCGATCGGAGGCCTCGCGCGATGACGAGGCCTAATAAATAAGGCGAGGAGCCGCGATACACAGATCGGAAGCGGCTCTTATCTCCTCAGGCGCTGTACGCCGATTGGGGGCTCGCCGTAGCAGAGGCGGTTTTGTGTGTGATGAAGTCAGCACCGATTCTTCTTAAATAGGAGCTCAGCTTATGATTTTTAAATTCCAGGTTTCTTTAATTTTGCGTTCAGGCAATACGTTAATACTACTGTTTTTTTTATTGAAAAAAATTGTATTTATATTGTATTCGTAGTAATCTTTTACAAAGACACCTTAAATTTTTGCACATTTCGAAATTTTTAATTCAGTTTTCTTGTTATTTGCACTCAGAAAATTAATTAAAACAACTGTATTTTATTGAACAAATTGTACTTATATTGTGTTCATGTAGTAATGTTTCACACGAAAATCGAAAGCTTCTTGCCGAAATAAGCAGCGCAATGAGTCCACCTTCCTCGCCGTTTCCACGTTTGGGTTCCCCGTTTACGTTCCCCGTTGCTATGACGTTAACGCGGTTGCTATGACGACGATGAGTAGGCGCCATCGCTCAACTACGCCCGTCCAGTCGAACACACGTGAAGCAATATTTCGGCTAACAATGAGAACTGCAGGGCCGTACTGGGGTCACGAGACTGAATTATTTTCTTGTGGGCTTCCCCGAGTTTTCTAATATGCTCCGCTGCTCACACTAGCACTTTAGATAGTTCCTAATGGTTTCTGAAGAGTTCTAATTCGGTCTAAGGTCCAGAGCCAGTTTATGCAGTATTGTCGTATAAAATGGCATTACCGTTGTACATCCATGACTGATTTACTGGAAAACCCTTTTTTCATCATGGAACGTAAAAGATAAATGTTATAAAAAGTTATAAATCTATTCCAGATATGTTAGTGAAATTGTGAAATACTCAGGCAAAACATATCAGAGAAAATAAATTGTGGAATACTCAGAATAATGTGCGCAAAACACTATTTGAAATCAGAAATTCGTGGAGTTCAATTATCAGTATGAAATCATGCGCATGGGATATATTGGGGTGTGGGGGTGTGTAATATGGTGAATAAGTGCCTATAATATCACTCTCTAATATCCACTTCCAAAATTGTTGATGTTAGTTTAATTCGTAATTGGTATATCTTTCTTTTAATATTTCTCAGTCAGATTATATTTTTTGTAAGTGAAGAAGTAGAAGGGGGATTTTGCCGACATTGTCACATATAGGCTCAATCACATAGCTCTATGAGGCTCAGAGTGTTGAGCACCCCCTTTACTATCTATGGAGCGCACAAAACATCTGGGGAGGGCAAAGGTTTTCCTCAGATGAGGATGTGGTTTGCAGTAAGATATAAACACAATTTTTTATGAAGACTTATTGGATTTCGAGGAGCACCAGAATATTGCTCTGGACCGGACACTATTGAAAACTATTTTGCGAAATAGTTATGGAGAATTATCTGTCAAACAATTGTTATTAATCTAATTAATTAATTAAAATTAAAGTTTGTATTTTTTCTTTCCGATCAATCCTCGAATTTTAATTCCGGTAATTTAGAATAATAATGAAATTGATCCGAGAGGATGAATTTCATCAGTACACAATAGAGAATATAAACTATAATTCATAAGTAATATATAATTAAGTAACACTTAAATAAAACATATTAAGATTTAAAAAAATATTAAATAATTTTTAATTTTATTTGCAGAAATACAGAATTCACCATAGTTTTTCTATACTAACATCTTTTTATAAGTAAACCCTCTCGTCTTTCGAAAATGAAATAAACAATCTATATTTCCGAAATAAAAATGATTCTATTATGGGTTGTGAGATACACATTCAAAAACACAGTATTTGTTTCTTAAAATAAAGTAAAAAATTTTTAATACTAATTAACTATTTCTGCCAGCACATGAAGTGAATTTTGCACCACTATGGAGTGTCGCTTAAATTCAAGATGTTAAAGGAAGCAGAAAATTCTCCGCTTGCCACAGATGAAGGCAGACAAGATTACTAAAAAATGTAAACATGTCTGAATACATACATACGAATATAGAACTCGTAAGCATATCGTTTTCATAAGGATATGCTAAAAGAAACGGAATGGGAGCGAAGCGTCAAATACTTCTTTTTTTTTAACGGGGATATATCTCCTCCTCCATCACGTCGCTAAGTAGCGCCCCCCCCCCGGCCTCACTAGAGTTTGCGCGTCGCTCTATCAACAGGATCTTCTACCCGGCCGCACCCATCGACCTCCCGCAGCAACAGCAGCCGCTGCGAAGTGGCGCCGGTGAAAGGGCGGCAGGCGCCGAGCGATGGCTTCGCAATCGACGACGCGCCGCGCGGCAGGCCACTTGTCGCCCGCGCAGGTGCAACGCTTCTCGCGTCGCGCTTCCCGCTCGCGCTAATTAGATGCACGCGGCGGCGACAGCTTATTAGCGCTTTGGAGAGTCGGCGCCAGGCGAGAGGCCGCGCCAGACGCGCGATTCCCAATTATCAAAACGCGGTAATTGCGAGGCAATTATTCACAGGCGGCGCGACGCCGCTCCTTGTCCCGCCCCCCGCACCCTGCTTGCGCACCGCCTCGCTTCACCCTGCCCGCCTCGCCCCTAGCACGCTGTGGATGACGGCCTGCTGCCCTGACCATTCGCAACTGCCCCGCCATTACACCTCGTCCCGCCCCGCTCCTCTCGCCCGTCCCGTCCGCTTCTCCTCGTCCCGCCCCGTTTCCTCATCCGCCCGTCGCCTTCGTCCCGTCTCCCGTCCCCGCCTCCTGTCGCCCCTCCTCCCGTCCGGCGTCACTTCGCTCCCTCTCCTCGTCCCGCCCGTCCTCCTCGTCCCAGCCCGGGCTTCCTTCTTATTGCAACCTCTTCGTTCTAGCTCCGTCTCGCCCCGCCAGTCCTCTTCAGGCTGCTCCGTTTTCGTCGTCCCACACAATGCTTCTCGGCCCGTCTAGTCCTCCTCGTCACCTCCCACCCTTTTCGTCATGCCGTCTCGTCTGCTTCGTCCTCTCGCTCCCGCTATGTTCTCCTCGTCCCACCATGTCGTCCTCGTCACACAGTCCTCCTCGTCCTGGCCAGTTTTCACCGTCTCGCCCCGCTCTACCTCCACCAGCACATCCTCGTTCCTCTCCGCATCTCTTCACATTTCCATAGAACTCCCCGCCTTTTATTGTCTTTTCTTGCACCTGTTCGCCTCTACCCGCGCATTCCCGCTTTTCATTTCACTTCCTTGCCTCTTCCTGCACCTCCCTGTTCCTCCGCTTACCTTCCCGCCTCTCCAGATACCTCCCCGCCACTCCCTGAATTTCCCCGCCTCGCCTTGCAACGTCCCGCATCTCCTTGTACCTCCCCGCCTCCCTCTGCATTCCCCCGCCTCTCCCAGCAATTCCCAGCCTCTGAAGCCTCTCCCGGCATCTCCCCGCCTCTTCTGGCATGTCCCCGCCTCTCTCTGCATTCCCCCGCCTCGCCCGGCATCTCCCAGCCCCGCTCCTCCCCGCGGCGCCCCCGGCGGGCGATCGCGCTCCCGCTGCATCGGCGTGGCGCTGCGCGGCGCGGCGCGCGAATGTTCTCGAATCGCTGGCTCCATTCGAGTTTATTCTCGCGGTTCACTGCGGTTACACGCGAAACAACACCCGGCCTTTTCGCGCGCGGTATTCATTTCCCACCCGCGCATGGGCCCCGCGGAATAAATAAATAAGAGAGGGTGAAAAAAAAAAAGTGCCGTTAACAAGTGGCTAATCTGGAGTTTTGTGTGCGGCTGAAGGCTGTGAATAGCCGGGAGCGAAGGCGTGGCGTGGGAGGGGGGTGTTTTGTGCGGATGTGCAAATGAGGCTAATTAGTGGGGATTATCCGGGGGCGGGGGCGGGGCGCAGACGCCGCGCCGAGCGGCCGAGGAGGGCCGGGAGGCGACGCGTCATTTTCGCGTGACGCCCCAGCCCAGCGGGGAAGGAGCCCCGGCCGTATTGTTCTCGCCTGCGCAGATAGATCGCAATGTGCGAGGAGTGCAAGCGACTTGGCATAGAATAGTTCTGAACATTGGACCTAGAAATGTTTAACGATGTTGCTTGGCAGAAATCATCTCACGCGATACAGATCTTTTTATTGTTCTATGTTTTTTTAATTCAATAAAGTCCTTTATAAAATATTTAGTATTATAAAATATTATACTTCTTATTCTTATCCTCAACATTCTACTGCTCATCCTCTTTGTTCTCCTCCTCCTCCTCCTTCACTATCTTATCCTTCCCCTTCTCCACTTATTCATTCCCTTTTTCTTTACTCTCCTCCAATTTATTTTTCTCTTCTTTCTACTCTTCTTTATTCCCCCTTATTTCTATCCTCTACTACTTCTTTATGCCTCCTCTCCACCACCATTTCCTTCATCTTCTCCTCCTCTTCTAGGTCCCTTTCTTTTCCATTTGTCCATTTGTTGTGGCAATTCAATTGAATTCTTCGCCAGCAAATATCTGGTGAAATAAGTATAAGGCTGCTTGAAGGTCGAACGTGATAAAGACTAAATTGAACGAAGGTAAGACATTATTTAGCTGAGGCAATTTGGAATTTTCTGACAATCTGAGTGATAATTCGATGAATTAAAAAATCAGAAAATATTCTTTATAGTGCCAGTTAGTTATCATTGAAAGAATTGCTACTTCGAAACAACTCAAAATACTATATAGTATCGTAGGCTGAAAATACTGTTTGTATCTGAAGTGTTTATAAGGAGCAGATTCCGTTGTTAGAAAAACTGCAATACGATAGCGGCTGTTGTTACTTCATTGGGCTCAAAAGCAGCACTCTCCTTCTAAAATCGACGGTCCGGTTTAATTATTTATTTTTTTCCGATTGAATACTATTCCTTTGTGTTGTTGATAATTATTGATTGGTCATTAACTAATTGAAAAATGTAAAGTACAGTATCAATTTCGAGGAAGGAATAGCCCCCTGAGTATTCATAGGAAATGTCCCACATAAAGTAAATAGTACAAACAAACTTCATCGAATTATTGGTTACGTATTTGAGCCTAGAATTAGTTTCAGGAGTTAATGAATAGCCACACGATGAGCTCTGTGCCTGGTACTTTTCTTTTGAGTGCCGAATGGATCGGAAAATGAAAAGCAGAACCTAGGGAATACATCAAAAGATGGGGAAATTTTAATATCTCTGACGGTTATGGAACAATTGCAAGAACTTTGTGTGGAGAGAGATGAGAGCCAGTGATTGCGAAAAAAAAAAAAAAAGATAATTACAAGAGTCTGTGCAGATACTTTACATCTGATACTTCATTCACATCTTCTCCCCCCAGCAAATAATCCAATCTTGTTACTTTTTTCAATACAACACCGTCAACATACCACAGTAGCCTAAACGGAACCTTTGGTAACTTTAGTTGATCATTTTATGTAAATGTGCATTAGTTTTTTTCTTTTTGTCTGAAATAACAATTTTTAAGGTGACTAAACGAGAGTGAACTTTTATTTCCAATGTTCTCGGTGAGAGAGTGTGCCGGCAAAGCGTCGATTTTATTAGGCCCAAAACTCCCTGTGCGTGTTGATTAAGCGGCATCAAAGTTTTACCAGCAGAGGAGCAAAGGTCGAAGACCACCAAGTAATCGAAAGTTGTAGAAGATTGATTTGCGTGTATTTAAGCCAAACTTAATTGAATAATTAAATATGTTGAATTCAAAATGTTTAAAAACCTCTCATTCCATTAGCAAAATGCATTTTTCACTCCGGAGAACCGTCAGTGCTCTCAAATGAAAATAATATATTTTCATTAATTGCGTATTCCAATAACTTATAATTAATTTTTATATCATTATTTTCATTTATCATTAATGATCTGCAGTAAAAAGTTGAAACTGGGCGTGACAGAGGAACAAAACTACTTTTTGTACCCAAAAACAAACAATACGGGCTTCATTTACAGAACTTCCACATTTATGATTCTACCAAACTAGTAGAACTGAAATGGACGGAGGGAACTGCGAGATTTTGAAAAATCTTCTTCAAACGGTAACGAATAAACAAGAATTGATCAGAGGGGTTCGTTGGTTTTTAAAGAGGAAGCCGCCGAAATGCAATTTGACACGAATTTCCCTAGTTCGAATTTCTTTTTCATTCTGGATATTCGTTGTTAAAATAAAAAGTATTAAGTCTTATCTGCAAAAACATACTATTAAAGTTATATTAGAAGTACTATAAATTAATATATGCAATGAGATATTAAACATAATTATGTTTTTAGAAAATTAAAACCTTGAAAATTGAGATTTCTGAAGTTCAAAACTTTTAAATGTTGTGTTAAAATGCTATTTAGCTGAAAATTTCAATTGGTAGTGAATTATTTTACATTTGATTGCATTAGATTTTATGTTAATCGTGAATTAGGTCGGCGATCATTGTCCTAAACGTGTGAATAACTGCATCTTATTCTTCGAATAAACCCAAGTTATAAGAATTGATAAATGGAAGTGAATAAAAGAAACGATAAGATTAATATGTCTTAAAATATTTCTGCGCCGCCTCTCATCTACACTGCAATACAAGGTTGCGGACTGTCAGGGTCGAATTTCATTCTTCATGAATTTATAGTCTTCGTAGTTTTTACCAATCCAAGAGATTTTCTTTTCATTGACCATTTTATGCCCTCAAAAGCGTAAGTCCATTTCTCTGAGATGAAGTTGCGCCTTCATATTTGTACATTGTTCTTGTGGACATCGCATGAAATTAAACAGTTCCGAGAACTTTAATTTTATTAGCACTTTTTGTTACTTTCTTAATTTTGTATCTCTTTCTTTGAAAAAATATATTATCTTCACAGTTGTTGAAGACCGACTGAAGATTATCAAAATGGTTCTCGAAAGCTTGTTTTGGGTTTGATGATTTAAAGAATCTATTAACACGTTGGTTTAATTTCTGGTTGGATTATTTTAGATTGTTCATTTAGTCTTCAATTTTATTTAAGTATTATATATTGTTTTTCATTATTTTATTGAATGCAACTACCTGTGTTTATCAATTTTTGAAACTAAAAATTTTGTTTTACAAATCTAGTTATATTCAACTGACCCTCGAGTCAGTGCAGCGTGATTAATTTCAGTTTGTAAATATTAGGAACTATTAATAATACACGGACCTTTACTTACATAATTAAATTTGTAATACAAGAATATCAAGGTTCAACATGTTGACACGTGGTTTTGATGCATGACTTATTGTTGACTGCAGTGTTGATTACCTGTTATCTATCATTCTTTGTCATCTGGTGTGCGTCAAATGATTTCTTGCGCAAGAATATAGTCTATAATCTCATGAATGTTACTATATTTCCAACTGCACGAAATCCCATTCCGTGCTTGCATTCAAGGACTGGGATATAACATGTTATTTTCGTTTGTTTAGCTCAGATATGAGCGAACAAAGTCGAAAAAAGTGTCAGAAAAAATATTTAAATAATTACCAAAGTGAGCAAAGACTCTACGCTCCAGTATTGAATATAGAGTAAGGAAGGGAAACAAATAAATTGATTTTCAAAAAGAAATTTAGTAATTTTCTATTAACATTGAATTATATAATGGTTTCTTTGTATTAACATGAATATATCAAATTAGATTTCAATGCGGAATTTTCAATCTCTCTTACTAATCCAATTCTAGTATCAAATGTTGAAATGTTTCAATGATGAACCCTAAAGCTCTCCACGTTTTTGGATTCGCCTCTTAATTAAAAATAAACTGTATCAAGGCAATAGGCACAACAGCGGTACTGGAGTTCGTCAGAAAACTGTCGCAGTATAATGTTTGCGGTGAGGGTCTAACACGTCCTAACTCACTCTACCGAATGTTTTAGCAATTTCTCAGAAAATATAAGATAAAATTTCTTTGAAAATATATAGATATTTTACCTACCCATGAGATAGCTCTAACATGTTGGATTTGTTAGATATGCCTTTTTTATTATTAAAAGACAGTTATGAACAATCTTCTGAAGCGTTTCTAAGATTTCGTGCACGTGTCATAAAATATACTTGAGAAATGTGACCCAAGATTTGCCAATTTAACACAAGGGTAAAGTAGGAGCAAACGGACTGCCTTTTCCTGAAAGCGTTTTAGTTTCGATGCATTGAGTGAATAAGTCTTGCCCATTCGCAGAAGGTTCATTTCCACATCGATACTGATGCTGATTCTCACGGCATTCCCCTTCGAAATCGTCAAAGATTAAAAATAGTGTTAAACACTAATGAATACTTATGAAAAGTTATATTATTTGAGAATTTATCAATTAATATTTACAATTAACGAAATAGTTGATTGTGAGCGTGTAGAATACATTATTCACCTTCACTTACAATCCACTATTTCATTAAACGACGAGACGAAGATCAACGTTGCAAGTTACGTTTAATGTATTTTAATATAGATTTTCTAGGTTATCTCTGAAATTAAAATATTTCTAAAGAAATATACAGTTCCAGTGGAATAAATTACTAAAGTATCGATGTAATTGAAACCATAATTTGAAAGTAATGTCTAAACCAAATAGCTATTACAGTAAATAAATGAAATAAAACAAGAATAATCTTTAGAGATGTGGCCACCCCTTAAAAATTTTGTGAAGGCTACGTTGCGCCGCCGATGCTAACGCCGGGCGAACGCGACGCCTTGGTGCGGTGAGCGGGCGAGCGACGCGGAGGACGCCGGGCGTCGCGACGCGCAGCGCTGGCCTGGAAGCCCTTCGCGGCGTCGGGGCGCTCACTCACGCCGCGCTCGGCGCTCGCCCGCGCGCTCGCGTTCTGACTCGAACATTTTCTGCCACAGGCGGCCGAAGTAGATCCTTGAGAGGCGAAAACAAGCTCTGAAATGTCGTTAATATGCAGAATACGAGTACAGCGTCATTCATTGTGACCTGTGCATCATCGCCCGTGAGGATTAGGCCACTCTACACTGTTCCGGCACTGTAGACTAGAGAAGACAACCTATTGCTTGGTCTGTATACCTCCATTTGCGTTTGACATACTCTTGTAATAATAAGCCTGCTTGGGAATTTGCTTATTGTGCATCCTTTTCAGAAAGCCCAGCAATTTTTTTTTCTGAATTTTTATTATATCTTGAAGTTGGGTTGTTTATATTTACTTATTCTTATATCTTCGTTACTAAACTCGTCCATTAATTTACAGCCCTTCTCCTATCTTAGAAATCGTACTTCTGTGAACATTCTTGTTTGCCATGGATGTTGTTACCGAAGCTTCGTTCCAATATAGAAGAGTAGTAACGGGCATTGTTTTGTAGATTTGTAAATTGATAAAAAACAAATCTTTTTTACATAATCATCACCATCATCGTCCTCTCTTCAAAAATTATTTTTCTCTTTCGACTGTTCAGTCTCCAAGTTAGAACTGTTCCTCCCTTCTCTTCCTGGGTTCATTTTCCCTATAGCTCTGTATGTATACATTTTTTGAAATCTGATGTTCATTCATTCTTTTCACTCAATAGCCATTTTGTCTTTTAGATCTTTATTTCCTCCAATCTGCTTTTATCGCCCGGTTTGAACCGTCATTCATCTTTCCAGATCTGTTCAGTTCTTGTGTGTCCTAAGCTTGATCGCGAAAACATCCAAGCTATGTGGACGCGTTATTTTTGTTTGTAAACCACTCTCCAAACATTCTCCTCCATACAAGACTGTGGTGACCTGCATAATTTGTGTAAAATTATATAATATATTAACTTCTTACTTTACCGCTTAAAGTTATTTTAAATGTTCCATATATTATTTGAAATTGTCTATTTTTAAAACTTATATATTCATTTTTTTACTGATTTGTTTTTTACTTTACACTGTTTTATTAAAAAGATAGTTTGAAATATTAGTACTAACATACAAAGATGTAAATTATAAATCAGATATGATATTTGTACCAAGAATGTTTTACACTGGGAAAATGTCCATTTAAATACTTGACTAATCTTGATTTTTATTTTCGACAGATGGAGCACTCTGTTTCTCTTGCGATGAACAATTTTACGTTTATTTTTCGGCTTATTATTTCGGCTTATATTATTCAATTACACCAAAGTAATATTTTTTACTTTTGCAAAACAAATATGTAATTTAGACTTTAATACAAAAATATGCATTATTATGTCGTGTAAATACGGTTATTGGATTTTGTGAAAGCCATGAAAAGTGTTTTCAACTAATTTTCGGTGCCTACTTCAAACAAATAAAATAGTCATTTGCATAAAATTCCAACATCTGCACATGCACATTTTTTAGGTATGAACCATTTATTATTTCTAAGAAAAACAAAAATATATTTGCTAAAAATTCGAATAATAAAAATGAGTATAAGAAAAAAGTGTATTTTTCATTAGAAGTGGAATTGTGAAGCAAAGAGCAGGAGATTTAAGGCTGAGATAATTTTCAAAATCTCAGAAATCAAAAAAATATCATTTTTAGTGATGTAATTGATAAAAATAATGTGTTGAATTAAAATAAGTCACAACTATGAAATATTATAAATGAGAACATTCAGGTGAATTGAAATTATATAGAATAGGAATGACATTTTAACTTCGCTAACTTGATATTAGTCCTTCATTGTCTGAATTTAGGTCGCCAGCGCTAATTATATTCTGAGAAGAGGCGTGACGTTGGAGATTTTCTGGTACAGACCTTTAATTATAAACGAAAACTTTTTAGAATTACTCTTGGTGGTTAGGGCTGGATTAATATCTGAAGGGCCTCTGACAACACTTTGAAATATTGAACATAAGTCAAAATGTTTGTAAGAGTAATTTTTTATTTAAAAATGTAGTATTTAAATGTTTTTAATTACTTTTAACTAAAAAGGTTTAAAATAATACTTGGAGCTACAATTAGCACGTTCTGTCGTATTTATTTATAAATATCTCCTTGGAGTACACGTTTAAAAGAATAAAATTACTGCATCGAGATTTTCTCTTGTAGTATGAGTTTAAAAGAAGTGATTCATTACTACAGCACTCCACCTAATTAAAAGAAAATATTTTAGTCTCTAATTGTCAGAGAACTGCGATTTCCCTAGCAATTTTCCTATTTGACGTTTTGAATGATTGAATGATTCCATTATTAAATATTGAAATATTTAAGTATTATTATTCATTATCATGATATTAGCTAAAACTACAAATGTCTAAATACTTGTAATAATTGCTCGAGCAAAATACATTTTTCTTGTTTTAATAATATCTTTAATTTAAAAACACCGAAATAAAAAGATTTATATTGTCCCAAGTTGTCTTGTACTACACTATTTACACGTTCGCTATTATTGTTAAACTAGTTTAAATGCAATTCAAAGGTTTCGTTTCACAAGCTCTTCGGAGCATGAGCGTTGTATGTCTTTTTGACACTCAGAACAACTAACAATTCCTCTAAAAATACTGTGGAAATACAACGTACACTGCCATACAAAATAGGATGGTATTAATATCACATGACAATCGATAATACACCCTTTCAAAAGTATGCAAATAAAGAAAAAAGGTGTAATTCAGATACAAAAAGCATGTGTGCCAAAACAGGGAAGCGATATCAATTGGGTTTCTTTCAAAATCATTCTACGGCAAACACTACAGCATGTGGATACGTATCAGTTAAGAACTCAAAAATTGTCTGTTTTAAATTTAAATAGTATGGCGAGAGTAAAATTAGATTTCATTCACAATGGATTAATTTAGCATTCGGAGTGACATGGAAGACAACTGCTAATTTTCCTAGTGAATGAACACTTTTTATCCCCAGAGTGTCTATTATCCTTGTCCAAAACCTACAAATAGCAATACATTCACAGTGTTCAAATGAATATTATTTATTTATTTTTTATTTTTGTATTAGGTTGTTGGTAAGGAGGCATTGCCATAATTGGCAGTTCATAAATATCCTGTATTTTGTAATCAAATGCCAATTATGAACTTCTAAAATACTGCCAATGTATCATACTAGGCTGTTTAAGGACCTGCTGGTCTAGAAAAAACACGAACACATTACGCAATTCATGAAGTTGTATTTCTGCTAACTGGGAAATAAAATTTTTCTTGTCAATTTCTTTTATTTTTGATAAATAAGAACATTCAGATTGAAATGCTATAAATAAATATCTATGTAAGGGTAATTAATCAAACGGAAATAGGGAAAACCCCAGATTCGATCGTATACACTGGTATTTTGTCTACCGTGGACGGAAAATTCTTACTCATGTTTAAACTTCTAACATCAATTCATCATCCTTTACAAAATAGTAGCGTCTCGTGTAAATGTACGTGCAGGTACAAATATGAATTATACTGTTATTAAGGTTTCATGAGATCAATAATTCGGGTTTGTATTAACAAATCTGCCAATTGGCAATTCTTCTCCCAAACCTGAATTCCCACTACACAAATCTTTCGAGCTTGTGCGGTGGTACGGACGTGTCGATTGAACCTGCTCCAGCAATTTTGGATGTCGGCGTTTCGTGCACCGTGGTTTACGCGTCAAAAGGCCCTTCAAGGAATACATACACGCCGTGAAGGGGTGGTCAGTCTGTTACATTTACAATGAGTAGGGGGAGTAATAGCAAAATGTTAACATTATGAAAATGAGTATCAGATTTGAAAACATTGTGGTAGATGACACCCTAATTGTGTCTATAAACACATTTTGCCGCGAAAAAATACGTCAGTTGATCAATACTTTTATTTTACTCTCTCAACGTTTAATTATTTACTTATACTACTCACTAATTTATTTTTATACTAATTTATAATTCATTATACCAATCATATTAAAGTCTTTGTAACTCCGGCAATTGTTAATGAGGTTTATGGACCTCAATGAGAAGGGGTAGAATACTTTTGTGCCGAAATTGTACTAAGGGGAGAGGGAGTAAAAAGCGCGTGAACGTGTTTGTTAAATAATCCCTTGTGACGTGTCGCGTGGGAGCGCCTGCGTCTACAACTGGCCACAGACCCCTCCAGTCCTCCTCCTCAACTCGCGGTATATGACATCTGATGGCGCCTGTCCTTTTTATTAAGCAACGTGTCAGTGAAATTACAGAAGTATTAAGGGAGATTTTCCTTGTGAGAAGGTGTCATTGATGATAAAAGAATACGTACTTAGAATTGGTTGTATTTCATCATTAGTCTGTGTTATAATGTAAACAATCTCGCACAATTCACTCTTACAAGGAAAATAATTGTATTCAATGTTCGATTATTTGAGTATTTTTCTTGTAGTATATTGTGAATAAACATATAGGTCCACATATTCCTTAACAACCAACAATATTTCCACGAAAATTAATTTTAGATTTCATAATTCCAGTTTGGTATTTTATTTAATTCGGTATTTAGAAATATTTACTTTTCGACAGTTAATTTAATTTATAAGACAAATGTTGTACAGCTACGATGACAAACGCATGGCTGAAAATTCACGGTTCACAGTCGAGTTGTTTGTAAGTAATACTATATGAGCGATTTCTCTAACTAAAAAATAACGAGTTTTTATGATCGAAGACATCATTTTTATGTTTCCGGCATACAATATAAAATCTGTTTCACACTTACTACAAAAAATGTAAATATTTCTTTGAAAACTTTACTTAGCTCTAAACATTTGAGAATATACAATTGAAATTTTCTAAAAACTGTTGATAGTTCTAACTGAATAATGTCTGGGAATAATACAGTAACACGATCACTTGAAAATGTAGAGATGGAATCATTTAAGCATTTCAACAGTTTCTCCTTCTAAACCACGTCAGTAGTAAAAAATAATTAAAGAACATGGCAATTCGCGCAAATAAGACTGAGAATAACATCTAGAAATTGGATCAAAATAAATCTAAGAATTTTGTACAATTACTCCGAATGAAACACGATAGAATTAATCAACGATAATAAAGTTACTTGTTTTTCTTCTCACAAAGCGAACTCTGCGAATGAGACGGTAACGCATTGAATAAATGACCCTGGAAATCGCAGAGTTTAAAAAAATGTTTTTCATGTGACAGTCAGTCTAAATTTAATGGATTATTGCATTCTTCAATTATAGACAGTTAAAGGCTGGCTTAATATGTTTTATTACATTATGCACTTGAATTTACAAGAACTATTACAATAAGTATAATACTTTTTGTATATACAAAAGCATAATATAATAAAAACACATTATGCCCTTGTTTGGCGGTTTTCAATTAAAGAAAACAACATACCAATAATCAGATGTTTTTACTAAGATACCTCAAAACCAAACACGCCATCGTTAAGCATTATTAACAAAAAGGGCACAACCTCCGGAGAACGTTTCCTCTACGAGTGAAACTGATCTGCCTGCGTGCCGTCGGGCAAAGCGAGCGTGAGCGTGAGCGTGCGCGTGGTTTCGCGGGCGGCGTCCCGCCGTCGTCGCTCGTCGCGCGTCGTCGGCTCCGCAACGGACTCTCCGACGAGAGCGCAGCCGCGCGCTCTCCTTGGCGCAAACCGCCCTCGCATGAGGCGCGCGCTTTCCTCCTTCGGTACTTCACCGCTTGCAGTACTTCACTGCACTGACCTCGCCGTGCTCTCGCGCTTGTCGACAAAGGCCTGACACGCCCGCGTCCTTTGTTATTGACATGCTCCCTACTCGTGTCCGGCACGAGGGGCGCGCTATGTGATTCGGTGTTCCTCAGGGTCCTTTATTCATTTGAGCCTTTGACTAACGGTGCTTCATCACACTACTCTACGAGAGTACGTTCTGCCTTGTCGGCATAGGTATGTTACGTGCTCACTCGCTCTCTTCGGTTACCTACGATCAAAAACATTGTAAACAACTCCGACAAGAACATAACCCTGACTTGTCAACACAGGCTTTGCTTGTGTCGTTAAAAGATCCGGTGTCTCACAGGGTCCTCCGTTCCGACTCAGTTTAATACACAGCGCCCTAGGCATATAATAACGGCAACGTTCGTGCTCTTTCTTATAGGCATGTGCACCAGGCATGTGACGCGCGCTAAACGACCCAAAATGCATCGGATATTTCCACTACGCCAGCCCCAAAACATCAAGATCGCGAACGTGCGCTGTCTTCAGACGTAGACAGTTCTTTGCAAAAGTCACGAGGCGCGCGTTGCGCGTTTCAAATCACCATGGTATACCTTTGCCTCCAGAGCGAAACTACGCACGATCAAAAACACAGCGACAACAATTTAGCGAACACAACGTCACGGTTAACTACGCGTAGCCACGGTGCTGCTGAAAGGAACGGTCTAGGCACTGCACGGTACGCTGGAGACTGCATAGACATAGCAACGGTCCGGCTGAAAGGAACGGCGCCGACCACTGTTACGCAACGCGACGGAGTGCTCCACATGGTCCCTCGCGCGAGCTCCACTGCGCACGGCGACGTACCTGAGCGGCTGGAGGGAGCGGCGCCGTTAAGCGATCACAGTCAGCGTCGACGGCGTCGGCGT
>BOPP01000357.1:448635-479834 GCA_017312745.1 Gryllus bimaculatus | reverse complement strand
GAGCGGTAGAGGACGGGAAGAAGAGAATACGCGGGTCCAAGAAGAACTGCGTTGAGCGGCTTATAGTGAAAGTGAGACGGAAGATGATGTGAACAAGGTATGTTGGGCAAACGAAACCGTTCCGATTTCTTTACGATTTTTCCCGTTTTGCCCTGGCGGTAAAAGGATCGACGGCGAAAGAAGGTGAAGAAAGTGTAGTGGAGACAAGGGATGACTGAAAAGGCCAAGATGTGGTTGCAGAAGGAAGTGGTCGTGTGAGTAATCGGTATGGTGGATGTGATTAAGTAATCCGTGTGAGTGGTGGTTTTTTTATGCGGCTCTCATCTCGACCCTTTACCTTGTGCCACCTCCGGAACGAAGGGATTAGATAAAGGGAAGAAGTGGAGAGACAGAAGGTGGTAAGGATGAGAAAAAGAGAAAGTACGCCCGGAGAAGGAAGAGGCCGACAGGCTTGATGACTGAGGTGACCAGGAAGTCACTCTGGATGGTGAATGTTATCGGCACGAGCAAACACTCACATCGCTCCACATCGATCCGCTTGGCTGAGCGAAGCCTACAAAAAGGGGGAAGGAGGAAGCAGAGAGGGAAAAACGAAGATGAGTGAGAAAAGCACAGAACGCGGGCGGCACGGAAGAAGCAGTCCTTGCGAGTTATGTGTAAGATAGAGGTGCTAAAGAAGGCTAAATGGGCACTGAATGTTAATGTGACGAGGAACCGGCCCGGCCCAGCCCAACGGGCAGACGAAACACAAGAAAAATTGGGAACGGGGAAACAGAGAAAGATGGAATTGGGGAACGATATTTTTAAACAATTTCTTATTTTGTTTGCCCAGGGGTATACCACCGGTCTTTATTATTATCATCCTCAACCCAAGGCTTTTCGATGATGAATGGTTTTTGATGGATGCGTGCTATTATAATTTTGAATTAAGATGAATGGTGATGTGGGAGGCCCGGAAAACAGGCAAAACAGCGTACCACCCTTGTCCACCCTTCATGGCCCACGACTCGACCGAGACTTGAAACGCCGTTCCAGAAGTTGGAGGCGGGCGGTCTTTTACTCCACGAGTCGCCCCTAGTGGCCCTTGCGAATTTGAATGACGGTGAAGGTGATACGAAGTGCGTTGGGGGGGGGTGAAAGTACTAGTGACGTCAAACTGGGAGGGCCAAAAAACGCAGACGGTAGAGGGGGGAAAAGGGGCGGGAAATAAGAGGCTGAATCGTGTGTCTGTCGTTAAGACGCCCCAGGGGAAAGTTTATGGTGTTACGAAGAGGAGCAACGGCTGGCGGGGAGGCGGAGGACGGAGTGTTAATAGTACAAATGATGACGGAGATAAGAGACCCGGAAGTAAAGGCGGGGCGTCTCGGAGAGGGAAATGCAAAGGCGGGAAGTTTTGGTGGAAACGGCTGCGACGTGTAAGCGCGAAGACGCACGCACGGGGACGCGGCCTTGGGCGGGGAAGGTTAGGCGATAGGGGTGGGCGAGAGCAACAAAAGGCGGCAGTGAACTTCGCTAGAGAAGGGTGAGCAGGGGAGAGCGAGGTGCCAGAAGGGAGGGGCTACTCCCATTATCCAAACGAGCGAAAAGCAAAGTTTAAAAAATATATTTAAAAAGAAGAGTCGTTGAAGAAGTCTTTTTAACTCAAAATGCATAAATTTTGGGGGCAATGCATAAATTTTGCCCAAATGCGACCATTTAATAAGATTAAAATGGAGATGAGAATGATTTTTGAGCTACGAAGGTTAATAATAAGATATTTTAATGAGCAGAATTTAACTACACTCCGTGGTGGCTCAAATGTATTAATAATATATATTATGATTTAAAAATGTTTAATTTTCTTGTAGAAATAACACGAGTAGGAACATTGTGAAGGAGTTAAAACCTTTTACATTCTAATTTCCATGTGTGAGCGGAAACACTCTTTAGAATGTTATTCGAAAATCTCTCACAACAAAGTAAAACTTGAAAGTAAATGGAAAACTTGCGTCAATTCAGACGCAATGAATTAAAAAAAAAATCTTGGAGAAAGTTGAAATGTTTTTCACCAATATGGACTATTGGTATTCCGTTATATTGAACGAGGAAAAAGAGTTAAATACGCTTCTGAATAAATGAAGAGAGATGTTCTGATATTTTTACATTTTTGTTTTTACCACTACGACTGAAATTTTATGGAAATTATTTTTCTCAACTATAGCAATGGTGCTATATGGTGTAGCGGATTGGATTCTATTTCAGCTTTTCCCGCAAAACTTTGCATAATTGAACCAACGTTTGATTAATCAGAATCTACTTCTCACAAATATGCCTGTTGTTCCTTTATGTAACAAAGTTACAAATGTGTCTTTTTCGTCATGAAAAAAAAAAAAAAAAAAAAAAAAAAAAAAAAAAAAAAAACCAGTTTCGTTTAACTTATATGTCGAATAAAAATCGATTCGGTTTGGCTACTGTTCTAACAGCATTTTCCATACTTTTATTGAACGGATGTTATGTTGTAACTGATTTAGCAGGCTTTCTACCTTAATTCAATTTTCTAATTAGTTTGTTATATGTGAATTTGTAAGTCACTTTGATATTCAATAAAATGCAGTTAATTTTAATTATGGGAAAGGTATTTTTTATAAATTGATTCTGAACTATTAATTACTTCTTGGAACGTAAACCCTACATAAGAAGATGCACCAAACGTGTAAAAATGAAAACGTTTCATTCGATTATCTTTGCAACAAAATATTTAATAAACAAATTGCGGTTTGGGTGCCGGTGTCACTATTGGAACTGTTTACAACTGTAACGATTTCAGCTTCCGTGTAATGCCTATTGGTTAGTCGTTTGTGCGCATTCCGTGCCGCAGCGCGCAGCGACGGTTCGGGCCCACAGCGCGCCGTCGCGTGGGCGGAGGGTGGGTGCGTGGGGGGGAAGCGTCGCCAAGGAGCGGACGGGAAGGAAAAGGCAGCAAAGAGCACTAAAAGAGATTTACGCTCAAGTTAATTCGGCGGCGGCGGCAGCGCGGGAGGGGGCGGGGCCCCTCGTGGGGCGGCGGAGACTGTCCCGTGGAGCGCGGCGCGCGGGCGGCCGGGGGCGGAGGCAAAAGGCGGTGGGCGGTCATGGCGAGGCAAGTCGGAGGTGGGCGAGAGGTGGGAAAGGATGTTTACGGTGAGGATGACGACGGACGTCACGATACGGAGGGTACGGGGGCCGATGACGGTGGAGGCATAATGAGAATGGGGTGGTACCACTGAAGTTGAGGATGATGAGGAGACGGTGAGGATGTCGACGAGGGGGACGGCGATGACGGTGAGGATGGAGTGGAGGGCGTTGACAGTAAGGGTGACGTCGGGGGGAGGGGAGTCGACAGGGAGGACAGCGTTGACGAGGGTGCAGGCGTTGACGGGGGGTGGAAGCGTTAACTGTGAACACGACGACCGGGAATGCGGCATGAGGAAGAGGGCGACAACGGGGCGAGTTGTGGCGATGGCGTGATCGGGGCTGCGGCGACGGAGATTGCAGAGCCGGGGAGTGGGCGGTGTGTTGCGGGGTGGCGGCGGGTGCCGCGTCGTGCCGGCGGAGGCGGCGGCGCCCGATATTTTTACGAGGGAAAACAAGGTGGAATGAAGATTTGTCTGTTTATGCCGAGCCGAAGGCCGCCCGCGCCGCAGCTGTCGCCCGCAGGCGGCGCCGCGGCCACCTCCGCGATTTACGGCCGCCGCGAGCCACTGCGACGAATCGCTTTGCGCCCGAGAGCGCGCCAGGAGCAAGTAGTTTACTCGCACGTTTATTTTTCCTGAAGCGGTGTTCCATTGTTGTTACAAAAGAAAGTCGACCACACGAACTTCGTGAACTCGCATTCATTCATGCCACGAAATTTATATATTTCCCAAAATTCGTAAGGCTAAATTAATGAAATTTCGTTTTTCGTCTTTCTTTTTTGCGAGATATTGGGGTTCAACCATATATTACAAATTGTGTGTGAGTTATAAAGGAATAAATGAAGTTTCTATCCTCTAACAGATAATATATAAAATACACATCATTGCTTTCCGTCGAAATGATACGTTGGAACTTGTTAGATATTATGTTTGTTTTTGTTATGTGTAATTTCGCCAGGAATATGGGCTTAAAAGCAATGAAGATATAAAAACTTGTAAATTATTAGATTAGATAAATTATTTGATATAGAAAACTTGCAAATTATAGATTATGCAAGAAAATGTAGGACTTACATAAAGCCATCTAATATAAATCTGTATCAGATATAACCCAGGGAACCAACCTCAATTGGCGATACCACATCGATGTTTTGATATCAGAATGTGAAAATCTGTCGATTCTTCCCTAAATGGAAATGAGCCCCCTTCAATTGTGAGATATGAACAGAATTTGGTACAAACTACATTTGTATTTGTCAGACATGGTGCGATACCGCAAGTTAACTAATACAGACAGGAATATAACAATAAATAAACTAATACAGACAGGAAGAATTTTAGATATATAAATGCTTGAAAAGCAACTTTGAGGTGGAAAATTCCGACAAACAAATCCTCAATTTTTTAGTTATAGATGCCAGATGACAGTAAAATGAGTCTCTGGACTACCTTCAACTTCTTTGCCGATTTGTTAATTTACTTGATAATTTTTACTAATATTTGTATACAAAATTTATTGGAAATTCACTTCGGTAAGAATTAAAAAGAGAACTGTGAAGTACATCTTCACCAAATGTCTCTGTGGACGTACGTCTGCGTTGTCAGTCATCCTGGGCCGGACATTGAATGGGTATGCGCGAGCGCTTATCGGTAGCGGACGTTTCCGGAAACTGCCTCTGCCAGCACTGGGGCGAGCAAATGGCGCTCAGAGGCACCTGGCGGGCAGCGGCGTAACTAATAGACGATTCGTCCTTGCGCTACCTCTACCGGCGAATAAGGAAACTAAACGGCACACTCAAACTGTGTCGCCGAGCACAAAAAAGAATCGGGACATTATTAGTATTTTTATATTAATTAGAATCAACAATTCCATAAACGTATTTCCAACAACATTAATTAATTCTCAGAAGGGAAGATTTTATTGTTGAATAACTACATATTTAGTACAATTTTATATTAAATAGGATCATTTTATTTTATTTAAATTGTGTCGTTCAAGCTTCGTAGTCATTTTATGAACTCTGCTTATTGAACTGATTAAGTTATTCTGATTTGTCCATAGTACTATGTTCCATGTCCATAGTCCATATTTAGAAAACTCATATTTCTTTGCTTATTTCAACATTTTACTTGTAATATGTTCCGTATTATAGTTTTTCAAAGGGTAGTACAAGTCTCGCCTCGTAAAATAAGGCATCAATTTAATTAAAGTATAATATATACACACGCATTGCTTCGCAGCTTACCAATGTAAGCAGCAGCATTGTAAGCACGTCATATATAACCAATAAATTATTAAATGTGGATCAAAATGAAATAGTGTTGCTGCGGCAATAGAAAAAATACTTCAATCGGTATTAAAATATCAAATCATCATATGGTACATAAATGAAATAATTGACTTCAGCAGTCTAGGACTTGCTGTAGCTTCGGCATTAACTCGTCAGCCTTGGATCTAGAGAGGGCTGTTGTATTTAGTGAGTATCAAGGTCATTATTTCTTGTGTATACCGGATGTATAATGACCTTGGTGAGTAGTTTCTGGGTGCCATGTGGTGGTACGCGTGTTTATTATGTATTCATCATGCAACAATACTAAGGTGACTTATTAAGACAGATAAACAACAGAATTAATGTTACATGTTTTTAATTGCATCCGTTTTTAAATCAGAAAAGTTTATTTCTTAGTTGATCTGATGATTACAACAAACTGTGTAGTAAGATTGTATTTAATTCATTCCGTAACCCTGATGAGGGCACATTACAGATCCGAACTGTCGGCAAACTAATAGAACTTATTATACGACCAACTACCTATTAACATTTCCCATGAATTTAAGTGTGGTCGTTAATTCAAGAAGAAATAATATCAGCGTTAGGGAAAAGGACCGCTGTAGAAAACATCTAGATGACTCTGGTTCGACGTTTTATACAAACACCTAATGCATATAATGTGAACTCTCACTTCTAGGCTATCGGCCGTCACAAAAGATGCGTAACGCATCTCGGGGCTGCGGTTTCACATGCATTGTGCGTGGCACCGTGCGGGACACGGTGCACACGCTTAACTATAGATAATATTTACGCTCTTTATTGCTTGAGCACAATTACCACTATACGTATAAACAAATATGTGACTTTTGTACTTGCATTTAACGTTGGTGCTGTTTACCTGAGAATAAATGCATCTTGAAACTAAGAAGAGGCGTGTTGCATGCCTTGTTGTTGTGCCCAGCAGGGGCGTACAGGGCCTCCGTCGTCCTCCGCCGAGACCGGATTTCGAAATGTGTGGTGGTTTCCCTTTTGCGGCGGAGCTGCACGAGGGAAGATTTAGTGCATGTCGAGTGGAATACGCGGCGTGTGGCCCTTGCGGTGGCTGAGGTTGGGGGTTGGCGGGGGGCGCCCAATCGTTCCGCACGCGCGAGCCGAGTTGAGTGAGCGGGCGGGCGGCGGGTCGAGGCAGTTGGGCGGGTGGGCCAACGGACGGTGAGCGGCGCGTGGCGAGGGGCGGGGCCGAGTGGTGGGTGGGTGCAGGATGCGGGCGGGCGGGGTGAGGTGCGGTGGGGAGCAAGGGAACGAGGGCGGGTGTGAGCAGAGTTGAAGGCAGGCGGGCGGGCAACAATGGGCAGTTGGGCGTTTGGTTCCACGGCTAGGGCGATATATGATGGTAAACGAGGGCGAGACCGGGGCGTGTACCGACTGCATCCCACGGCCAAATTTCCTAAACCGTTTACCTACATCCCCTAAAAGGGCGTATACCGACTGCATCCCGTGGTGAATATTTCCTAAGCAATTCAAATATCTCCCCTAATAGGGCGTGTACCGCGGTCAACTGTTCCTAAGCCATTTATGTACGACCCAAAAAGGTAACGCCCTACTTCATCTAGTTTCGTTTTCCTTATTGTAAGCATTTTTTTAAATTTACGGTGTTCTGCGTAGTATTAGATTGTTTGATTTTAATTTATCCACTTCTGTTTTCAAGAAACATTAACACGTCGTTTTTGAGCACAGTCAACGTTGAAGATCACATTTAAAAGATCGTGAAAACAAAACTTGAAGCCTCCTATCACGAGCTGCTTTTAGGCCTGCTGACATAACATGCGTAATTCCGAAGACTCTGTCATGTTCTCCTGTGTTTGAGATTTTTCTGGACTGGTGCGAGAAAGTGTATTTGCGCTATTTATGATTGAAACCTTAGCAAACAATGTTACTCTTTTCGAACCCCCGGATGAGCGAAACGGGATGCAGTCAGGCAATGCCTTCTGAGAAGAAGAAAAGCGAAAAGGGATTAGATGGGAGGCGGGGGTGAGGAAAACTAACCGTGCTGGGATACCGTCGGACTATTCCCGGGTCTAGGAGCGAGGGTGGATGAGAGCAGAGATGAGAGCAAGCTTGCGGGCGGGCGAGCAGTGAGGTGGTTTGATGAATGCAAATAATCCAAACCAATAAAAAATTACTCACAGATGATATTTATATATTCACTTTAAATACAACTGCAGGTTTGTATGGTATTGGAATGAACAGTTCTTTTAAGTATCTGGGGCGCTTGGAAAAATGCTGTATGGGGCGCTTGGAAAACTGTGTGTATTTGCAAAACATTCCATGAAATTGAAATATGTATTTTGTGACAACATATTGACGTTTCTTCTGAAAACGTTTTGCACTTTGTTGATGAACGTTCAGCGACAAGTCCAAAAGCCTACTCGTAAATTTGGTTATTTGGAATTAAAGTCTTTGTAATGTTACAATTAGAATGAAAATTAATGATTAATTGATGATTTCAAAACTCTTCTTACATTTTAAACGGAGTAAGCTCTACAGACATTCAGAATTATCCCTTTGAAACCAGTTTAGCCTTTGAATTACCGAAACGAATTACCTTTTCTTATTGATAATGCACGTATATCATGTATTTTAGTGTCTGTTACCCCACCTCCATTTGTGCCCGTGACACGTACACAAGATGTATCGCTTAGTACCCTCTTGAACTGTCAAAAGAAAAATGTCCGCGTCCTAAACCGAACCTGCCTTTCTGCATCGCATCGAAAGAGTTCCTCCCACCCTTTTCCGCTTTCCCCTTTCCTCTTCACCCCTCCCACCGCCACCCCCCAAGCCCTTTAATCCTCGCCCTCGTCAAATGCACTCCTAATAACGCCGAGGGGAGAAAACATTATCGTCTCCTTTTGTTGCAAGGCGAGGGGGACGTGGGACGTAAGTCGCTCTGAATGCAGGCGTGGCTGCAAGAATTTAGTTTCCTCCCGGCCTCCCTCCCTTTCCGCTGCCCTCCTCGCTTCCTTCCCCCTCCCCCTGGCAAATTGAGATCGCCCCCGCGAAATGAAATGCATCTCCGGGACGAGGGCATGCGGACAAGGGGTCGGCCGTGGCCCCAGACGCAGGAACAGGGTCGATTTGTTGCGGAGGATGCTCTGGAAATACCGGCTTAGGTGGCTCAATGACGTCACAACAGTGCCTCTGACCGGGAGGTCCTGGAGTTTGACTTCCGCCGGCGGCAGGATTTTCGACACTAGCTAGATAGATAGAGTTTGGCTACTACATGGAGGAGAATTCTAGCGGCCGGTTGCTCTGATCGGTAATTTTGCGTGTTTCCCCAATCAACACCGGGTGAGTGCTGGAGCAGCACCCTTACAAACGGGCCACAGGCTGAGCGCGATCTTTCCTGCCTCCTCCTCTTCCTTGACCTATCCGCACCGCTTACTTACATACACAGGATGGTCGATACATACCCAGCACCGCCACCTCCCGCGATAAAACATGCACTACTCTTACGGGACTAATGGCCTTAGAAGTTGACGTGCCCGGAATCGCGATGTAATCCATCAATCACATGCGTTCAAAATGAGAAGAGGTATGTGGTTTGTCTTGTCTTGGTTTGGATTAGCTTCATTTGATTTGGCTTGGCTTCGTTTGACTTGGCTTGGCTTAGCGTGACAGAGCAGTGGAGCGCTGGTGAGGCCGTGTGTCCGTGCACTAGCTCTAGCGCAGGAGACGCGGCGGCGCAGCTGTGCGCACAATGGCGCAATCAGCGCCACCTGCGCAAACGCGGCCTAGCCGCGCCAACTGTAGCGCCACCGACTGCGCCATCACCTCACTTCATCTCGCCTCGCCTCGCCGCAACCGCCTGGCGGTAACCGCTTCTCCAATAGCCCAAGGGCGGCCCCAGGGGGGTCACGATGTCCTGATCTCCCTGAGGAGATGCACAGGATTGAGATTGTCAAACGTGTAAGGTACGCTCTGAAGAAGGCCACAATACGCTGGCCGAAACGTTAGCCGCAGTGTCAGTGACGCGGCTCGACCCGGATAGTCTTGATAACGGTACTTTCATTTCCATTTACTTGAAACTCTAGAAAGTTGCCTGTGCCTCTGAGATACACAAATTCGAACTATTCTGAAAAGAAAAAAATTACTATAAAAATAGTACCGTTTAAATATTTAATGTTTACAAATGAGAATATATGTTCGTTTGTTTAACAATAACTTGATTCACTGCATTGTACTGGCATGATTGTGTAACGTATCCGTCTGTGACGTCATGGATACTCACAATTGCTCCAAAATTGTGCCTAATCGCTTTCGAGCTCCAGAGACGAAAAACGTCGGTGCTGAGTTCTCGGCGCCAAAGCGTTACTATTAATTGCACACAGTTACTAGGAACGTTATTGGAAACCATGTTTAGTTTTTTTTTACCATCAGCGGGGAACCGTCTAAACTCCATACAGATCTTCCGACGTATGTGGTAATGTATTGCGCTAAGTCCAAGTTTTTATTTGTAAAAGGAGAGGAGGAATCAAAGATGAGGAAGGAAAGATCACGCGTGGTAAGCGAGTCGTTTGTTAGGATACTTCTCCTACATCCAGCTGGTATTGATCGGAGAAACCAGGGAAAACTGACGATCAGAGCAGCCGGTCGCTATAATTGTCCTCCAAACAGCGGCTGATTTTGACCTAGCTATGTAACCACAGTTGAAAATCGCTCCACCTTCGGGACGCGAAGCTTAAGTCCTCCCAGTCAGAGGGACTGCAATGACTTCAGTGAGTGCTTTGAGCCACCTCAGCCGGACTACAGATTAGTAGAACTCCTTGAAGGCGGAGCTCCTTCCAAACTCTTCCGTTTTCTGTTCTCGCGAACGCCCGTCAGAGAGTAGAAGAATTGACAAACGGGTGCGAAAGGGATAGTGGCTATGCAACGACCAACAGTTGCAACGCGTCTGTCGCTCTACGTTTGAGACGTAATACTGTGCTCCAAAAACATCAACTGACACCGGTATTCGAACGCATGTAGACACCACGTTAACAAAAGTAAGGAAAGTTGCCCTGTGACAGCAGATTATCGAGGGAGCACAGCTGTCAATCACAATGTTATCGCATATGTATGGAAATAGTTTCTACGATATTCAGCTGTAACGTGAAACCTTGAAATACGTGTGCGCCATATTTCTGTTTTAAATTAATTTATTATTAATGGTATTAAAACAGTTGATTCCTCACATTATGAGACATGCGGGTGAACAAATATCGAGATTATGGAAGAATTTCTCTGCTGCAAACCGAGGGTGTGCGACAATGTGGCATTTATGGCTTTACTGAGATGTACTTTTTGTCGCCATGCGCAGGTGAAGTGAAGCTGCGTCCCCATTCGGCACATGCAGGAGCCGATACTATCGCACATGCATCTAATCGATTTTGATTACCTCATTCGAAAAGAATAGAGAGAGTAATCGATGTTTCCAGTTTCACAGATGCACCAGATACAATCAACTCCACTATCTAGCACACGGACTGATCTCGTAGTTATATAGTAGCATGTGTAACAGGAGACATCTAGAAAAAAAGCGTATGCGCGTTTCTGTGTATGCGTGCGTTTTTGGGCGATATTGAAATAGCTGTATTTGTATATTCGAATTTGGATGAATATACATAAACAATATAATATACCGAGTGTTGCAATTATGTTAAAATCTTAATTGTTAGTAATCTTATTGCCTTTTTAAAATTTTCTGTGTGCTACCATCACTGAGAAAATAAATATTATATTTTCCTTTCAATGGAGAGAGTAATAATAAGATGTGTCTAGTAAGGAAGCAATATATGAATGTATAATGCTCCTTGCTTCACGAGTCGGGAATTTATCGACAATTTCCAAAGCAATCGTGGTGTTACCTACGATAAATTCGCTCCACTTCCTGTGTTTTCAATTGAATATTTTAACAAAACTTTCGTAAACACCGAATAACTGCTTATGAGAGTAATCATATAATATACTTTATTACATTTATTTCCTTCTTTTAATATTCCTATTTTTGTTCTGCTAAATTTCCCGTGTTAGAATAACTTTGTGAGTCACTGCAGATATTATTGTCAATAATCGTTTATTTGATTTTGGGAAAAACCACTCCCTTCAATAAAATCTCGTCATACAAATATTTTTGAGATCTGGGATTTCTTAATCTTCTTCCCCCATCGTGGAACCACATCTGCAGCAATGGTTCTGCATCTTAAGCAGCAGTCATTCCGCATCAAAAGTCCGTGGCATGCCCGAGTTGTTTGCTTGTGATGCGTCATTTCACTCTTTGAATACGCCCTACTGAGCTGAGAGGGCGAGGCAGGTGCCGTTCTGTACGAACGTGCATGTCACACTCGCTACCCTTCATTAGGAAACGTGAATGCGGCAGACTGCATAGATGAGTGCTCAGGAACTTGTAAGGTAGACGAAATTGGACCCTCAAGGTCATCTTCGAGGAGTTCTCCCCACTGTACTCCGATTTAAACCGAATGGCACTCCAAGATCATGAACTGGAAGGAGAGGGAAACATATCCAAACGGGAGTTCCAACATAAAACATATATGTCGTAACGAAGCTCCCGATTGGAAGACAGTGTCCCCGTCTGCATCCAGCTCGTGACTTCGAAGAGCCACTAGGTTTAAATCGGAATATATCCTCTCTCGCAGTTTCTGACCTAGCACCGAAAACCTCCCTATCGGCAGGAGCCCGCCTTGGGAGTAAATGTCCCCTGTCATGAAACTTACGTGAATACTTGATTGCGTACGTGAATACGCACGATTGCACGGTTATTGCTGCGTAGTTGAAACGATAGAATGAACGACGCATGCGATTAATGTGATGACAGTCTTAAAAATAGTGTGTACGCAATGCACAGCTTGAAAGATTGTTCCGCAGGTACGGTGAGGTCGCAGGCAAGGTGTTACTCGCGCAACCTTTCTTGGACGATGGATTGAAGAAATGCGGGTAGAGTGGGGGTATTAATTACGAAATCGGCCACTAGATTTTATGAAATAATGCCAATCTCTGGAGAATCAGTCATGCCTTCGCAACTTTCTCAATAATTTGCGTTCTAACTTTCTCAGGAGTTCAAGGTATCTCCTGTGATGGATCTTCACCCGCTTCGACCTTTACTTTATATTTTTGAGAAATTTTCGGACAGTTCTCGTCTTCAACGGAAAATTGTTTCTATTTCGCGCCAGTAAAGATATGTTTGGAATGTAATCAATGCTCGCTGCAAGCTTTTGCCTTCAACTGTTTCTTGTGTCAGAGAAGGGGAAGCAAGATCATCGTTCAAGAAAAGTTGCGCGAGTACTACTAGTTCGCGTCAATTGAAAAGGCGGGCGACGCGCAGAGAGGAGATAAATCCGACCCGACAGAAATGTGACCGAAACGAGCGACGTCCAAGACAAGTGGAGGCAGGGCGGAAACGAACCTAGCTTGCTGAAGGAAAGCACGTGACCCCAGATGCGCTGAGTGGCTCGAAAGGCGTCCTGGGACGGCTGACGGGTGCTAGAATTCACTAGAGTGCTAGAAGTCACTACGCGGGCACTGTGTTCAGTGCAACTGCCGCGAGAACGAAAGAAAAGGATGTATAAATTGCTTCGGGAATGGCCTTACGTTACTTGGCAGTTGCCTCCAAAGCTGTATTAGTTCCCCTTTTCTCTACCAAAGCAAAGAAACGATCCATTAAAATGAAATGCATCATTCATATTTCAAGTTGCTAATTGAGACACAAATTAAACATTTTGAATTGAACAGATCTCGATTTTACAATCGCGGTTTCTACAAAGTGCAATCATTGCGCCAACTTCCTACGTTCAGGTTAGGAGACTGTATAAAGATTCTTATCGCTTGAAAGAGCTGACCGACTGTAGGAGAGATTTGTTTATTTATTTCACATTATTGCAATATACAACAAATAACAAAATTATTTAATATAACATGAAATGAAAACAAGCAAAGAATTCGCATTTCAAACATATTCCTGTCTTAAGGCAGAATTTATCTAGTGGTAACATACTCTCTTGAATTATTTCAAACTTTTGCTATTTAAGAAAATTCAGAGTTAAATGTATATCGGACATTCTTCATTTCTATAAGTGTACTTCACACTATCTGTTAAAAAATGTAAATAGCACGAAAATTTGGATCCGATTGATTCACTTCACATTCCGATTGAAATCGACCACTTTGCAAGTAAAAATGCAACTAATTATCAACTCACGAATTTCTTTCGTCTGTAATTGATTTTTAATACATGTAACTTCCGTATAAAATGTCGTGGAATTTGGTGTCCGCATCGCAGAGAACATTGTAGTCAATGTTAATCCAACTTTCAATATAATATTCCTAAATAACGCTACTTTTCCGTGAGCCTTTTTAAAACACGACTATGTTTCTATCTCATATGCATCAAATTTCACTAATGGTGAAGACTCCACGTCAGCTGCAAAGGCAGAGCTTTCAAAAATACAAGTGCCTCCTGTGAGGATCGAACTCACGACCCCTGGTTTACGAGACCAGTGCTCTGCCTCTGAGCTAAAGAGGCAGCGGCGCATCCAGCGATTTGCGAATGTGAGGTGATTAGTAACGATTACATCAATGGCTACGATTTAAATACTGGTAAATTCTAAACTAACTTCTGTGAAATTAAAACTCTTCATAATAATCTCTTGATAATTAACACATTATTTAAATTTGAATTATTATCCTTATAGTGTGTACAACTCTGCTCATATACCGAAGGTAGCTTCTTTGTTTCTAAAGATTCTTTGTAAAAGGTAACAAAATAGTTTAAATTTATTTATTTAGAAAAAACAGTAAAAACTGTTTGTGATGTTTTGGGGAGAAGACTATCTGCTCACATTTTCTTGTGCTCTAGAATCCCTTCCCGTCATTTTAACTAAAAATAGTTGAAAGATCAGTAAAAGTTTAACATTAATAAAAAAAACATTTAAAAAATGTCATGATTAGCAATATTTGAAAAATAGACATTTTCGTTTCTGAGTTATAGAAAACTTATTTGCGTCGGTAAAAGACTTGCAAGTATGATTTTTCTACATTGCAAACAAACTCGCTCTTACCTCTACTCTTACCATTACAAACAAAAGATGTCAACAAAACGTGCGCTTAGTGAAGCTACATTTACGTCCTGAAGCAAAACAAGAGGTCATCTCAGCATTTGCTCAATAAATCAGGGAAACTGGACAAAAACCTGATCAAGATGTTTACTTTCCAATTTCTTTTAAGAATAACTTTTTCCTGTCACGAGACAAATTATAATGTTTGAGGATTATGAACTGTGCATAAATGAAAAACTATGCCTTAGGTAATAATAATAATAATAATAATAATAATAATAATAATAATAATAATAATAATGTTCCAAGTATTAATTGTAAACAACCTATATAGACACTAATTAGTAGGTTGTTAATGAACACAAAATACCAAAAATCTTAATAACTTTCTACTACAAATCCAGTCATGGGCAAGTGATTTGTCAATATATAGTTTGTATATGTTTATTTTCAATCGTGGATTCAATATTAACATTTTTGCTTTCCATTATACCTCCTATATACGTAGTATAGGCAAAGTTATGAAATTCGGCACGCAAAAACGGCGAATGTTCGGTAGAAAAAAAACTCGTTGCCGGTCCCTTTATAACGAAAAAGTAGATAAATCCAGTTGCTTTTTGAAGAAAAAAATCCTGTTTCACGTGATGTAACCAGAATCCCTGTTGCGTGGGATCTTTCTACCGAAAAACCAATTGACGGTAAAACGACCGACCGACCGACCGACCGTCCGTCCGTCCGTCCGTCCGTCCGTCCGTCCGTCCGTCTGCCTGTAAACACTACTAGCACCTAAACCGTATTTTTTCCAAAATGGATACTCCCCAGTCGATCTGGCTCCACTCGAGGTGCCGAGATTTTGAAAAACCTTCAAAATTCAGGGTTTTTTCACATGAAGATCCTCCGAACATATTCAAAATTTTCTCAAAAAGGCTACAAATTTGTTCTGTATATTTCTTGTAAGAATAACGTAATACACTTATAAAGATGGAATAGGTAACATTTTCACTGTTAACTCTGAAATGTTGAAAATTGCAAAAGTTTGAATTTTTTGCGGCATATTCGTACAACTTTCCTATAAAATTGAAGACGGAGATTTTTCCTTCAAATAAAGTTTATTCTTCATAGTGACTTGTTTCATCAAGGTCATATACATTTTTTTCGAAAAAAATAGTATTTTTTGAGCAAAATGTGTAACTTTTTTTTTAAAAAAATGCATACCCAAGATTTTCTCAAAATCGGCTTCAAATATTTTTTCATTAATCTTTTAGTTGGTATATTACTAAATGCACTGTATACGATGACATAAATGATATATTTCTATATTCTTTTGTTTTTCAAAAATTACAAAAATATATTTTTTTGCACACTTTTCTCTCGCGTCTTTAATATTTACAATAGCACCGATTTCTTCATTATCTTGTATTTCCGAGTAGATGCTCTTTAAATTGTATCTTATGAAGTTTCTCGAAACCTCAAAACTTTTCTGTTAAAACGAGCTTCAATTTATGCATTTTCAGATAATTTCAGACGTCATTACCTCAAAAACGCCTCAAATTTTTTCTTCATTCAAAATTTCTTCTTTTTTTACGGATCGTGCTAATTGCACTGTTTAAGGCATAAAATTAATTTTTCTGCATTCTTATTTTTTTCAAAAACTACATAAATGGTACTTTTTTAATCTCTCACAATATGCACATTTCCAGCGCGTCGCATAAATTTCTGCACTTCGGAGTGGAAGTGCTTCAAATAACTTCAAATGTAATTTATCGAAAACTCAAACAATTTCTGTAAAAAAGAGCTTCATATTTCACATGTAGAGAAAAGCTTAAACGTCATTTTCTTAAAAATGCTCCAATTTCTACAATGAAAATTGTCATTTAGTACGAAATTTTAGTCTTATTTAATATTCTTGAAGTAATATGTCAGTTGTACTGTTCAAAAACCGAAAACGAGTACGAAACAAGTACATTTGCGATGATAGATGGCAGCCGGCAAGAGTATGTGGCAAGTGAAAATAGCTAGCCCAAACCAAAGAAAATAGAAAACTAATACGAGAAAGTTTAGAACCGTCTGTATCACTATCAGTTTAAATTAATTTTCGAACATAAAATAATGTTTATAATCAATTTGATTGATGGCAGTAGAATTGATATTCATGAAAAGTGCTCGCAGTTTTTAAATTTAACTCCTCAATTAATATAATAATAAAAAATAAAAAAGCAAGTAAAAAGTAAAAAACAAGTAATTTGGGGTGCGTGCTTTTTGGGGGTAAGTGCGTAGCCACTCCATTAAATCCAAACCATGAACAGATAAGAACTGCTCTTCAAGGAGCTAAAAATTATAAAGATGGTTCTTACATAAAATAGCCACCGAATTTGCTAAGGTGAAACAGAACCAGTTGAAGATTTTGAAAGTTTGTTTGAAAACAAAATCGTTTCAGAAACATGTGAAAAAAAGGGAAAAAAAAACGTTCTAGCTTAATAAGTTAAGATTTCAGTCACTTAAGACCATAGTATACTACTTACACATCGACCATAGTAAAATCTAAGGCGCACTTGTCCATATTTTCTCACTGAAATCATGTCGAAATCTACTAAACTACATCATACAATATCTAACGAACTGAGGACTTGAAGAAAACAAAAATCGATGGATCACTAAAAATTGGTGAAAAAATTTACTTGCGCGACAGTAAATAAGTTTTTTTTTCTGTGCTCTATATGTGCATCTTTAGAAACATTCGCTCGGTGAAGCGAATTTGCATTTTTAATATTTAAAAAAAACACTATTTTCCATTTTCGAATATTTATGTACTCGTAGATAGTATCTGTATGCTAGTGAACTTTTCGATTAATAGTGGTTGATTCGTCAAGAAACCTTGACGAATTATAAGAAAATATACCCAGAAGGAAATTTTGAACTAAACCCCTTTTGGTTAATATTTTACAAGGAATAAGGTAGAAGATATCAAAGTCGAGTGGTGGTAATGTTACTTCTACAAGAAGAGATACGATAAATCGCGAGATTCGGTATCCTTGGAAAATTATTCCCAGTGATCATTGAATGATAGGATGTGTTTACAGAATGTATTGTTTCTCTCATATAACTTTCCTGTCGAATAAAGACTTGCAATAGTTGTGCAAATATTCTGATCTTTTTCTAAGCATACACATTAATACTATTTTTTAATTATTGATTGTCTCCAACGTTTCGGCTCTTATTGAGATTTTTTTCAGAAATTATATCTTGGAAGTTGGTTTGTAAAATGACTTAATATAGAAAGAGAGATAATTTTCGAAAAAAACCCTAACTAGGGTCGAAATGTTAAAGAAAATAAATTATATTAAACGTACATTAATAAAAGAAAAATAATATTTTTACAATATATCGAGATGATATATTTTAATATCCCTTTAAATATTGAAAGATCTTTTCTTTTACTCATGAGTTTTTTTTAACAATACAAACTTCAATGCAAATCTTGCAGCAGCTTTCACAAACAGCTACGTGGCACTGCTTTTCCTCCCAAACTTAAGCCTCGACTTCGAAAGGAACTAATGACAGGTACTTTTCAAAATTGATTTGGTCCTATCACGCATGCCGGAAGAGAACTCAAAAACAAAATACTTCTCTCAGAAACAAAATTCTCACAATTTTTTGTCAATGATTTATTTCCAACTCGCCAATAACGCATTTGTTACAATACGTTTTATTACATTTAGGTTTCGGTTTTAGCAACCCGTCTTGCAACTCATCCACCACAATCACGAAATAAATATTCTGAAAGGAATAGCCCTTCGATTTTTCTTAATGGCAGAAATTAGAAAGAACATTTCATTTCACAGTTTCTCCTACTTCATCCCATGTGTTTTATTACAAAAATGTCTTTTTTCTGTGATAAGAAATAATTCCGTTTTCAGATGCTCTTTGAAAACACTTCTTTGCCTATAGTTTCTAATAAAGTCAATGTCTGAAAGAGTTTCTCTTTTTCATTTCCTGTTCAAACCTTGAATATATAATATTGATAACAGTTGAACCTTTTGTTAGACGCTACTCCTACTAGAATTCTCAGGTATTCTATCAATTCTCATTCTTTCTACAGGAATTCTCTATAACAAATATTTATTGATCAAATAACTTAAAAACATGGAATTCTTCAAAATAAAAAAACTTTGAAGCATCAATCAATAATATTCGATGAATTACTGGAGGAGAATTAATCTTCTAGAGGCTTGATTTTTTCTTTTAAAAAAAAGCGTTAGAGAGCGCTAGGAAAAAGAAGCTTTCGGTATAGTAGGGATATTGCTTCTTTTGCAATGTTTCTACGTTATAGGGATTGTTTCCATTAAAAATCTTCTAACTCTCATTTTTGTAATCAAAATAATTTACTATAGCAATGACATATCGAATTCAGAGATGAGACAATTTTAGAGACACTCAAACAGTAGTTTAAATACAATTTCATAATCGAGATCATGAAATAGTATGGTTTAAATTCCTCCAAACGTCTCAGAATCATCGATTTTTCCGCGACATGAGGAAAGCTTAAAGTGGCCCAAACTTTCCGGAAAGCCATTTCATAAGAGTCGATGTGAAACACGACACAAAGCGAACCTTCTTCGTTACGAAAAAAAAAAATCTATTTAATTTGCGCTCCGGGGTAGCGTGACGGTGTGAGTGAAGCCTGCGGTTTCCATTATTTAAATAACCAGCCGCGGGCGCAGCGTTATCTGGAGGCCGCGTCTTGGCGGCGGCGAGAGTCGATAGCGTGGTTCCGGCCCGGGTTGGGTGGGGTCGGGCTGGGCCGGGCAGGGCTACTGCTTCTCCACCTGGCGCCTCCCCTCCCAACCCCTCCCCTTCGTTCCCCCTCCCCCCGGCCCCGGGGGGCGTGGCCGCGCTCCCATTGGCCGCCGCGGCGCGCCGGCCCGCCTCGCAGGCCCCGCCCTGCGGCTCCGCGCACGCGCCCCGCGCTGCCGCGTGGACGCCGTCAGCGCCCCGCGCGGCGAACCAGCGAAGCGAGCGGCACAGCGCAGCGGTTCACCGCGAAGATGGTATAGGGGAAAGTGTTTTTCTGGAAATAAATTTGCATCTTAAGATGCTACGCGCCGTAGGAGGTCGTGTTATGTAACGGACAGGCTCATGTTACGTAACGTAATAATCCAAGTTCTTGAGGACCACGTAATGTTCTGGGCTTTACAGTGAATTTAATGAAGTCAAGGAGTTGAGTAAAAAGATCGTCGGAAGTAAAGGAAGATCCAAAGAGGAAAAAAAAATTCGAAATAGACACAATTCATATAATATAATACAGCCAGAAATACAAAATGTTTTAAATAGCTTAACAGAACTTTTCAGGCCATTACTTAGTTCTTGTTAATTAAATTAATGTTGTCTGTTGAAAATTAATGTTAATGTTGAAAAATGATTTTCGTCTGATATTACTTTGCTTTTTTTGATACGAGCATAAAACGTGTAGCAGGCACGTGAATTATTTTTTCTGTTATCCATAATGGGGATAAATGAATACTTCTCCGGCAGAGGATATCTAAGTGTCAAGGGGAGGGACAGGGCGATTCTCCGTATCCCCTCTCAAATCGCACCGAGGAGGCCAATGTTTTCCCGTGGCGTCCGTTACCTCGCCGCGGCGCCGGCTGGTGTTGGTGTCGGTCCCTGGGGCAGCTGGACCTCTGCCGCTCAGCCGCCAGGCGAGCCCCGTCGCGGAATAAACCTACGGCCCTTCGGCAGGATACGTTGCAGCCAAACCCCTTGCACACTGGGTAGGGTACAAGTAGAAACATTATTTTTTCGTTCCAAGAGACATTGTTTTTTGTGCTTATCTTTTTATATTGCTTCCGTGCATTTTTTAAAAATTTTTGCGAAAAAGAATCAACGATTTAATTCTTCGCATTACAAATTCGCCAAAAAAGAATCGCGTTATAATTATTGTTCTTAAATAAGTGATAAAACATTAAGAATTTCATTTTACTTTTATTTTTGAGAGGTTATTACATCCATTTTTAACGGCAAATAGTGTTATAAATCGGGAATTGATTATCAGGAAGGGAAGAGCTGAAAATCAGTTAAGGAATTCCCGATGCAGTGTGACAGACCAAATACAGCTTACTAGATTCTTCCTTTCTTTCTTAAGTTTTTTAATCGATTTCGCAAACATTTCGCGTTATTATGAAAACACGCCAATGTCGCTTTAAAAGCGCTTTGTGTCGAAAATCAGAAACGCAGCAATTCAATTCATCAAGAAAAATCGAAATCGCTTGAATTTCCTGTGTCGCATTCGTCGTAAATACGAAACCTATGACCTTAAGGGAGGAATTTGAAAATCGCTATGTCAACTGTGAAGTATCAAATGTGAAAAAGACAGTTTTTCGTTATAATTTTTTTTTCGGGCGCTTAAGAGTAATGAATTGAATGTGATGCTCAAAACTCTGCTCTATTTGACATTTTTGACTCGATTAATTGACGCTTCTGAAAACAATTTTTTCATTCGATATTTTACACTTAATGTGACGCATGACAATGATTCAATTATAAAACAAAAAGTAAGATGGTTGTAAATTTACTTCAGTGCTCTAACCTTCGATCATCGCTCTAATGAGGTGTCTGGCTTTTGTAAGTTAAATCAGAAAACATTTCCTTAAATGTGATCTTTATATTATTCATCTTCTTGAACAAAAGAAAGTCGTTGCATAAAACTTATAAAGAGAAGAGCGTTGTAATAACTATAGTTTTATTGCCTCTTAACAAAACAAGGGGTTCTAAGAGTTATTAATAATGGTTTAAGTTATCTTACCAATGACAGAGTCCTAATATATTGGAGTAATTCGGAATTATTGAAGTTTAGATCCATGTCCTTGTACTGTAATAATCATTTTAGGATTTGTTTCATTGAACTGGAAATCAAATCAATCGGAACAATCCAACTAAGATGAACGCGTTTCGCAGTCTGAGGAATGATGTAAATAACCTACATCTAGTTAATTAATTTCACAATACTGATAAACCACACCTAGATAATTGATTTCACAATACTGATAAACCAATCTCTGATCGCACTGACCGTTATATAACAAACGATAGCAATCACTGTAACCCGGAATAGGATTCGTCTACTTCAACGGAAAGTCAGGTTAAAATTAGTACCGTGTCCCCTCTGACATTCATTCTCATTTTATAAGTACTGAACGTCAAACGCTTCATTCTTTATTTTATTCAATGGCAGTACAAACAACTTCTTGCGAATCAGTGTTTTAAACGTTAATTATATTTTACTCAATCCATTGCTGAGGGCAGAGTTCATAGCGAAAACAAGCCTAAAGAGATTATTGACTTCCGTTGGCACGCATTTTCTGAAGGCCGAAATCAAATCGGGAAGATTAGGGTTCTATAGCGTACAATATAACTTTACGAGAAGGAATCATTGTACCTGATGCATTTCCTGTCAGCTAATAAGGTAGATATCGAGTGATGCCTCTGATTATTAAATACATTTTGAGATTTATTGAGCTAATTTAATATGAGAAACATGATGAAAACATAATCCTACTTCAATAGTACAGTTTCACTGTGAAGAAAACTGTTTAACTGTGCCAGTTATCTTTAGAATTCTTCAGACAGTTAGGCCCACTTGTCGATTAGGTAAGCGGATAGTTTTTCATTGTTTAATAACTTAAGATCGTTAGTACTGATCAGGAATTAAGACATCGAATTCTCGGCTATTTGGGAGATGCCGTGTCGTTGGCTGGGGTGCCGACGTTTCGCCTGACATGTCGCAGGCTTCCTCAGGGCCGTGACGGCCTCAGGCCTCAGGCAATAATGTGTAATGGACTAATTTTGAACTTTGGTTGAAGTAAAAATGTAGACGTCACGTGTCTTTCTCGAAACAGACAACTACTTGAGCGTCACACAGCCACCTCTCTCTCAAATCAGTGCCGCTATTCCCACTCTTAAGGTACACAAAAAATAACCGTGGTCAGAGTTTTTCAGATTAATGTATTTGATCAACTCCTTGGAATTATCGTTAGATCTTGTTCCTTTCTACTCCGATTCTCATGTGTGCACGAACATCGGGTCCTGCTTCACTTTTCTTTATTTTTATCAAACACACTATGTTTCGAAAGTACGTGTCTAGCAAACGTTTTAATATAACAAAATATATGTGAAACACGCAAGTTATCCAAACACGAGAACTGCTGCTTAAGGGCAGACAGTTTCATCTTCTGTTAACACGTCGAAATATATTCTTTGAAAGTACACGTTGATGATACAGAACGCATTAAAGTTATGAATTGAAATTGCGTATTGTTTTTACAAATAAAAAGGAAAGGATTTTACATATCTGAACACTCTTTCATGTTTCTTACAACTACACATAAAATACTTCCACTCTGACACGAAAGTAAGTGTGTTAGAGCAAAAGAAACACTTTCGCTGAGCATACAATGTGATTAAACTGAAAGCAAAGTGGTGCTCGTAACGTGGCTACGTAGATTGACCGCTCAGAGCAAACGTATTAATCGACCTAAACACAGACATAGGACGCGCTCGCCGCCCGCAAATTGGCGCTTCTTACACGTCTGGGGTTGGCTCCCCCCCTTCGCCGGGCGCGAAATCAGACACAAGGGAGCACAAAGCGAGCGGCTAAGTGCGTATCATGGCCTTATTGGCGTCAAGGGGGCCGGCGGCGGCGGCGTCTTCACTTGCGCTGCTACCTGGCGGCGGTGGCGGCGGCGGGGGGTGGGGGGTCTTTTGTTCGGTCGCCCCCTGCGCGCGAGGCCGCGCCATCTGCCCCCGGGCGGCGGCAATGGGCCCCGCGCTTCACGCCGCCGCCGCCGCTGCCAACGCCGGCCCCTTTGTCGGCAGCGCCGCGCCGGTCAAATGTCAACACGCTACCGCGCCCCGCCGCGCTAACAGTGGGACGCAAGGCGACTTTCAACGCACTTGCGTGTTAACTGCAATTTATCGATGGCGGTGGTTCTCGGGCGAATGCCGGAGCAGTACCCTAAGAAACGGGACACGGGCCGCGCGCGATCTTTCCTTCCTCTTCCTTGTCCTAACTTCACCCCTTACTTACACACACACACACACACACACACTTTCATGCTCTACACAATCACACATGCCAGGAGACCAGTCGGGAGCTTAGAGCTTGTCCCGGCTAGGGCGGTGCCCCGCTAGTGGGAAGATCACAGCCACCTCCCGCGATAAAAGCATGCATTACACTTACGGAACTAATGACCATAGTAGTTGACGCGCCCGGTATTACTCATTAATTAATGGTTTCGTTCTCAAATAGAGAATGCCCATTCAGTCATTTTTGAGTGAATATCAATTTTGAACTATCACGTTGATATCTATCTAGCGTACAGATATTATGTATCTATACAAGAGTCGTCATGCTTTTTTTTTTCAGAAAGCAGATATTATTTCTTCATAAGTAACTGCGCATTTACAAATTTTCAGGCTTGATTTCCTCCGAACTAGACATTCTGAACATACAATACGTGTGCACTAAGCCATTGATATTATATTCATTCTTCTCACTTTCATCCTGTTCGTTCTCTTTTTGGTACATTCTGTTCCTTTTCCTTCACATTTGTCTTTTTTCTTCTCCTTCTTCTTATCATTTAGAATAATTATATAGAAAATTTTGAAGAAAAATAAGTTCCTTGACCATGTCTGCCCCAATTTTCTACGCTTTTGATTCCTAATTCAGTTCTTATATCTCTAATCTGCATTTGTGTATCTTTTAATTGATACTGGAATTGTTAAGGCTTGAATTGTGGAGAAATGGATTAACACAAATAATAATTATTTAAAGGCAATTTTTCAGCAGGTACTTTTTAGACATTTCTCTGAATAACAAAGCTTTATTCAAAATGTTTTTTCCCCATACTTCCGCCGGTTCCATAACACACTGAATTCACTAAAGTTTGCCAAAAATGTACACAGCTTGAATAAACGGCCAGCAACATTGCAAACAATCCTATTTGGTCGCGAGCCTTCGGATTTCGCCCACTGTGGTCGGGCGGGCCCGCGCGCGCCGCCCGCCATCCCCATGCGGGGCCCCCGCGCCGGCTCCATTCTCCGCTTTATTATTACAAGTGTCTCGCGCGCAGAGAAGGTCAGGTGCAACGTGTGATGCGCCCCCACCCCTCCCCTCCTTCCCCTCCCCACCCCCCTTTCCGCCTTTGTCGCCCTCGCTGCCTCGAGTGCAGGGAGCCCCCCACACACATTTCTCGGATAGACTTTCCGATTTTGTGTAATTGCTTGACAGGTGCTGTAATTTACGGCTGCGCTACCGGTGAATGGGCGCTCCCTTCGCCTCTGGTCTCGAGCGCGCGCTCTTTGTGAGATTCCGTGTCCCTTACATGGCTTCTGTATTCAGGAAGGAGTTTTCGGGTCCTCTCCTGGACCGAAGAAAAACTGCGTCCTATTGAAGGCTTTGAGTGTATTTTGCGAGAATTTGTACATTGCCTAAGGAGGCAAATCGTTCGAGAACGTGATTTCAAAACTGCCTTGCTTCACATGAGCGATGCTGCCTTCAGTGTGTGGACCACGGCACTATAGCGTCACGATGCATTCCAAGCTATAGAGCAACGTTTAATGTATATTCTTCGTAATATTTCGGGACAGATATTTAATAAATTTCTTTAGCATGTCGGGTCGATTGTGACCTAAAATGTAAAACGGCAAAAATCACAATGGAAAGAATCTTCGTTTGTATGATATGTGCGACTGAACAATATGTAGACCCGAGGAAATTCTCGAGTCTGTATTAGACTTACACAGAGAGTCAAAAGCGGAGAGGACTTGATACATGTGTTGCACTTGTAGGATGTAACTATTAGAAGTATTACGCAAAGAAATAATCATTATTTTTCTTAGTTTTTGGTAAATACTAATCATTCTTAGACATTGACATTGATAGAAAGCAATTGTCTCAGGTCGCTTAGAACTTAACTCTAACTGGGTCTATCCCTAATCTCCTCTCCTCAATGTCTAATGCATTTTGCGGAACATAAATGAGAAGATTTAATGTTGAATAAGTGTTACCAATTACTATAACATTTCAGTGTAGACTAGGGTAACCCCTTTTCGGCGAAGAATAGTTGAACTCCTTTCGTGCCCAGAGCTGACAAGCATGGCGACGAAGTGGCGAAAGAAGAATCTAAAGCTGACTTCTCACATTCTTTATTCGGCGAGAAGCGACAAATCACTCGCCGAATCACAAGTAGTGTGGATGAGTGGCTTGCTATTTGTATGACCAACATTCAGTGCTCGTCCTACCCACCGCCAATCGGTATTTTTGACACCTCAAAGGAAGCGAACATTTCGCCGAACACAGCTGTTCGAGATTGGGCGAGCAGCTGCTCTGTGACGAATGCCGAATGTATGTGGCCGTATTAATCGTGTGACGACTTTCGCCATCATACAACGACACGGACCTCGGTCAACGTTTCCTAATGGACGATACAAAACGTCCATTAGAACAATTCAGTAACGACCAGTGTTTCTCATTTCGAGACAGGTATGTGGACCAGAACGTGTGGACGAGATCTGTTGATCTCGCACAGAAGCGGTGGAAGGAAAACTATGAATCTACGTTTGTACGATTGAACTTTGATCAATCGACAATATTATTTTGTGCTTTTACAGCGGTGTCGGTTGGAACTTGTTTTTTTAACAATTTAGTTTTGATTCTCATAATTTCCATCGCGCCATACGTGGTTAATCTTGTATCGTGGGTCAGAATTGACCTAGCACTGTTGACGCTAAAAACAGAACATTCGTTGGACGATGGCATAAAAGGCTCTGACTGCGGCAGGACGAGAGAAGAAGACAAAACGTTAACGGAGGATTATTCCAACATGTTCAATATTCAGAAACTGTTATGAGAAGTGTTGCGAAGACGAAATAAAATTTAGTAATGACATCACGAAACATTCATAGAACTATCCAGCAACGACTAATGCATCTCCCATTTCGCTTAAAAACTGTTCGCCAGAACTGCTGAGAGCTGGTTACGTTGCGCAGAAATAGCAGAAATAAAGAAGGAAGAATCTTCGTTCAGGGATATTTACGTTTATATGGTCGGACCACCGTCGAACAACGTTAACAAAATAAAATTAATAGGTTCACCAATATTTCATAGTACATGCTCACAATCTATTCAACGGTATGTAACGCGACATTGATTAGAACAAATCACTTTCCATTAGATTTTTTCTATTTGATTCGATTCGATTTTTACGGATGTTCAATCTCCTCTCAAGAGCTAGAACTGACAAGCATTGGTGGCTCTTGTGTCCAAAGTAGAATCCATTTGTTTCACGATATTCGCCAACACTCGATGACATTCAACAACTTTCAGCGATACAGGACCATTGCCAACGTGTCCAACGGACGTCACGAAACATTCATTAGTCCAATTCACCACCAGCTACAGAGGTATCTCCCCTTGGGCGTCAAGGATGTGGGCAGAGCTGATAAGCCCTGGTGACGCTGCGGTCACCGCGAGCAGAACGCGATGCGCTCCATATGTCGCGTAGCAGCAGCAGCTGTGTCTCCTGTCGGGCGCTCGTCGCGGGTATGGCGCGAGGTAACTCGACGCTTCGTGACGGGGAGGGGGAGGGGAGGGGAAGAGGAGGCGAGGGGGCGATAAGCTCCGGCCGGGGGACGGCAGGAGATAAGCCTATCGCCGGCCACCGCCGCCACAATGGCCGGGCCGACGCGCTGCTAACCCACTTCTCGCCTAGACCGCATCCGCAGATGACCACTACTCGGCCGGCTATCCGCTCCCGCCTTGCCCGGCCTTTGCCTGCGCTGCCCAATCCCACCCACTCCCCCCCGCACCACCCCACCCCTGCCCCGGCCTCATTCCCCGGCTGGTGGAGGCAGCGGGCAAACCATCCCCTATACTTCGATTCGAACGAGGCTGGTGGCCGATGGGGGCTCATCCTTCCTCAACCCAACCCCATCCTCATCCTAATCCTCATACCTCCTCTCATCCCTCATCCTCATCCTCATCTCCATCCTCATCCTTCAATCCTCATCCTCGCAATTCCTCATCCTCATCCTCATCCTCATCCTTCATCCTCATCCTCAGTCCTCATCCTCATCCTCATCTCATTTCCTCATCCTCAATCCTGTCACCCTCCTGCATCCTCATCCTCATCCTTCCATCGACGAGCTGGTGGCAGACGGGCGCCTTCTCACCCTTCCCAATTCCCCATCCCTCAGTTAGGTCCTTGGGGTTCGAGTCCCGACGGAGGGAGGATTTTCAATAGTACACAGCGAGGGTCGGATTCAAGCGCTCAGTCTCGAGGAATATCCCATGATGGCCCAGCTACTCGGAGTGTGATACGTTTTCCGTTGTGTCTCCAGGGGTCAACACCACGCGAAACGTCGCCAGGTCACCAGTCATACCCAACAAACTGGCTCATCATCTCTGTGCGCACACGCCAGAATCTGTCCTTCCTCGCCCTTGTCCTTCTCACCTCTTACACTCCAAAATCCAACATGGTCTTGGGAGAACCAGTTGGGACCTTAAGCTGTCCCAGCTGGGCCAGTGCCCCCACCAGAGTTGAGCATACCCTGGTTGGGAAAAACCCGCCCATAAGGGCCATAGTGGGTATCAGGCACGTATAGACGAAATTATACATCCCCTGAAGTTGGTAAATCCCAGGAAGGCCAAAAACTAAACACAAACAACGAACAAATAACAAAGAATAAGGTCTGCGATCGGCGATATGGTTTTCTACCTCCGGGGGCACAGGGCTTCAAATCCCGGATCATTCCATGCTACCAATCATAATCGTGCGTGACACAAAGCGCGTTTGCGGCGGATTCCCATATTGCGCTTCCCTCCATTTTCACATTTGCTCCCATCATCATGACTAGAATTCAGCAAAACATGATATTGTATGAAATGACCAAATGTGTCCGTAAACGTGCGGATGAAACACGATCTAAAATAGTGTAGCACCCATGCAAAAACTAATATAATATGTAATTATTAAAATATAGGAACATATATCAACTTACGAAGTCCTATCATTAACAATCAATGACGACTGTTTTAAGTGAGAATCTATCCTCCTAATCTTTTAAAAGTTTCGAGATAAATTTACTATAGAATCTTGGGGGTTCCATCTATATGTTTTTCTTTTATTTTTTCTTCTTATATTCCGTAATCGTATTAAGATCCAACTGTTGCAAACTTCCGCAGAATACTGATAATCGTTATTGGGTAAGAACCCAATAATGTGCAGTATGCACCAATGAAGTAAGAGAATTTACGTAAGTACTTTTAAATAATTTTAAAAGAATCACAAGAACCGACTCTCAGTACGAATCAGAATGGTCGGGATACTGAGAATGTAACCGCAACATTACGTGTGCTGAGTATATTGATCAGCTCAAGTTTATTTATAAGATTCTATATATTTCACGAAACGGCTTACTTATTCTTATTGCCCGCCTCTTGTAAGAATTATCCCAGCTTTTTAATTGTCATTTGATATCAGTCTTCTGGCTACAACCTTGAGGATGCAAATGTCAGAATGAATCATAATGAAACTATGACAGAACCAAATGATGTGCGGAATTGAGTGTAGGCTGGAAATTTTGGTATTGCAGCTAAAATCAAAGATTCAAAGGAAGACCTGAAGTCACGGGCCACCTAGAGGTCAATCAGCTCCTGGAGTGTTCCTTACAGTCACCAGTGTTTGGTTGACGACCCGCTCGCGCACAGAAGGGGAGAAAGCGGCAGACACGAAGTACCACCAGAAAAGTACAAGCGGTCAAGTTATTTTACATCCGCAGCAGTGCATGTGTTGGCGTATTATATCAGCCCCCTCCACATTTCATTGCCAAGCGCCAAACTGAGTGCTAACAAGGCCGCGAAATGGCGTCGGCCTGAAAGCGAAACCATTGGTTCCGTTCTCCCTCCCCCCGTCTCAGCCCGCATCCGTCTAAGTTGTGTCGATGTGTGAGAAGAGATTCGACAACAAGTAGCTGCTTTGTTGCAGCCAAGAGGCAGCTGAGAGTCTCGCTTATCAGCCCCTCGGATCCTACCCGCTTCCGCTCCCTCCGCCTCCACTCCACTCATCGGTCTTTAGAAACGATACACTACAGCGAGCACAACCCGGGGTTCACCACCTGCGCTCGAACTGATACACATACAGACTTGCAGGCCACGCCGCGCTCCCCCAATCTCGCCACCTTGAAGACCGTCGCGTCACGCCCCGTCCAGCAGTATCTGCCGTCCACGCTACGGCAACAGCCAGACCGGGCGCCCGATCGCAAGTCAAGTTCCCGTATGGTAAACGGACTGATAGGAAATATATATTTTTTTTAAGAAATGCCGCAGGCTCGCCGAGATCCTGTTTCAGGACGCTTTCTAGCAACAATCGCGCATAGCTCTTGTTCAACCTTTGAGCAACATCGCAGCGATATCTCTTGTTCATACGCCCTTCTTTCTAACTGTCGCCAGCATAGCTCTTGTTCATACGCTCTTCTCAGCAACAGTCGCAGCCATATATATTCTATCTTCTTGTTCATTACGCCCCATTCTTGTACTGTCGCCACGATAGCTCTTGTTTCATACGCTCTTTAGCAACAGTCCTTAGCAGTAAATATATTCTAATCTCTTGTCATGACGCCCTTCTCGTAACTGTCGCCAGCGATATCTCTTGTCCGCCGTTCCTGCCGCTACCTCCTTTCCGTCCTCTTCAACACCTCCGGCCGAGGGCTACCTGCACCCTCTCCTTCCACCGCAACGCGGCGCGCACCAAAAAGCACGCGCCCCTTTCACGTGCCTCTCCGGCATAATCTAGCTCGACACGCCCACGCCCCCCTGCCGCCGCTCTGCGGCTCCCGTAGGCACCCGCACCTTCTTCACAAACTCAAACACTAGGGAGCAACAGTATATTGAAACTCTCTTAACAATACCAACTCGAATTTTCCGTCGTAAAAAGCCGTGTTTAAAATTTTTGAGCTGTTAACCTTGCCCACATCGCCATGGATTAAGAATCTATTTGTGTTGATTCAAAAAGGTTTGGAAGAACGTTGTTGCTTGGTGTAGAGATAAGTGAAAATTGTACACGAAAATCGGATGTCTGTTGGCTATGTTCATACGTGTCCTCGTATAACTGGGTCAAATTAGAAGCGTATTCACTTGAATCTTATTTAATCAGGCATTATCGTGATCCATTAAAAATATCTATTACATATTTGGAGCCTACTATGCTTTACAAACCTATAAACATTTACAGAAGTTTCTTGAATATTTCTGAATTATCTATGCACACAACACTTTTTAACACCTATTGTGTATGTGCTTGTCGTTTTAGAAGATATTCTTAAAATTGTCGAACAGTTTATCTTTTTTAATATCACTAAAATATACAAAAGTCTTATTTCATGTTTATTAATAGTAATATCGGCCGGATTAAAAGGCGCGCCCCAAGCACAAAATTGTGTTGGCCTGCCCCCCCCCCCCCGAAAAAAATAGCCTCCTTCTTATTAAATTAAAAAAATGTTATAGTACAGTACCTTCTGTACAGATACAAAATGAAAACTATAATTTTTTATAGATATTTTTACTTGTTTACATTTTGTACACAATAAGACTACTTGATTAAACAAGTATTTCA
>BOPP01000357.1:425181-442140 GCA_017312745.1 Gryllus bimaculatus | reverse complement strand
CGCGGTACATCCTCCTCGCGCGACAAAGCGCCGCGCTAGAACGGTTATTGTTTTGCACGGTGCGGCGCCGGCGGGATAAAGACATACGGAGCGGGGCCGGCACAATGGCGGGAGCGCCACGCGCAGTCCGATGGCTGCCGGGGGGGGTGGGGGCAGATGCCGGTCTCGCGGAGCGAACCGAGCTTCACCTCGTCCGCCGCGCCATCCGCTCGGAACGGCGGGGGAGGGGGGAGATGTGGCGAACATCCCAGGGAGCGGAGATTGAAGCGAGGGAGGGAGCGAGGTACGAGGAGAGGCCGGGGACGGGAGGAGGAAGGACTGAGAGAGCTGAGAGAGGGGAGGAGTCAAAGCGACAAGGAGCGGGAAGGAATTGAATGCGACGTGGCGGCGGAGCGGGAAGGAATCGGGAGCGGAAGGAGTTTGTGAAGACGAGGAGCCGGGAGCGGGGGAGGAGCGGTAGGGGGGAGGAACGGGGGGAGCTGCGGCGGGCATGGCGGAGGCGGAGGCAGGCAGGAGCGGGAGGACGGAGGACACTGGGAGCGGGGAGGAGACCGGGAGGCGTAAAGAGAAGGAGACATTGGGAGCAGTGAGAAGCGGGGAACGGGGAGGACCGCGAACTATAGAAGAGCAGAGCAAGTAGCGAAGGAGCGTAGCGGAGATTTCGAAGAGCGGAGCTCACAAAGCGAAGAAGGGGCCGGGACGCAGAAATGTGAAGGGCGGGAATTTGAAACGAGAAGAAGTAAGCGGACTCCAGTCCCAAGGGAAGGTGTAAGAATCGCAGAGGTTAAATGAATAAGGGACGGGACGAGGCGGAAACATTATTTGTGGCATGACAGAACCAAAAGGGAAAGGACGGAATGGGCATGCTGGGATGGGACAGAGTGATGGGAACGGGCAATGAATTGGACGGGACAAGGATGGGAGGGACGGACGTGATGGAACCGGGACGGGACGTGACGTGATAAGAACAAGATATGGTCGTGACAGGATTGTAACGGAACGGGATTCGGGAGACGGATGGGACGGATAATCGCAACTGTAAACGCAAGCGGAATAGGAGGCGGAGACTAGAAACTTGCACGCGGAGAGCGGACACACGTGGCCGGGCGGGGCGGGCGGGCGGGGCGGGGCGGGGCGGGGTACGGGGGTGCGGGGGCGGGGCGGGGCGGGGCGGGGGGCGGCGCGACAGGACGCTCCACGGCGTATCCAGGCGGCTCCGGCGATGCGAGGCGTGGCGTGGCGTGCCCTTGGCATGGGTGTGGCGAGACGTTGAGAGGAAGGGGCAGATGACGCTCTGAGGGGCGCGGGCCGCTGCGCGCCTTGGCCCGTGCTCTCCGCTCGGTGGGACGGGGAACAACAGAAGCGGGTCCGTTCCGCGGCGGCGAGCAGGCCGACGGGAACACGCTAACAACCGTTCCGTCCACGCAGCGTCACGCACGCCTTAACCGCGCCAGGGGAAGGGGGCGTGGCCCGCATTCGCAGAGGCGTGGAGAGAAACCATTTCATTCGCTGGGTTCTATTTCTTGCTCGTTGTGGTTGAAGCTACACACTAATTTTGTAATCACGGACAGGTTAATGTCTCCGAAGTTCTAAAAATGGGACATTAAGGGAACCACAAAAAGGGTGAGATAATTACTATATATAATCAAAATGATTGTGAAAATAAGCAGCAACCTTTTGCAATTTAAGAATTATGGGGTTAAATATTTACATACTGGTTAACGGATTATATTCATTTTTTTTTAAATTTTAACAGGCTCGAAGAAACGTGTTTATTTATGAGTGTCTTATTATAGTCGCGCGCGCTATAACATGAGTGAGCGGAGTTAAAAGTACAATTTCCCATTTTCCTTAACCTTTTCAATTTAATATACAAAATAGTTACTAGGTAAATAAAATACATAAGAGAAAAAATATGGCATTGAATGATACAGTTAATACTTTTAACTGGACTTTCTGGCGGACGCATTTCATAGGTTAACCAGATGGCCTTCGAAAGCCTGCTTCTGACAGCGTCCCTACGTCAATACAATTCCTCCGTCAAAGGAAGGGGGGAATACTGATTGAACATTATTTACGATTTTTTTCCGTATAGACTGGGATACTCACGGTCTTCCTGGGCACGCCTGGGGTACATATGTGATTAAATCTTCCTTGATCGTGACGTTATTCTGGAACGATTGCATAGGCTGGGAAAAGTTTTATATGCGTCGGTTTCATTTCCAAATATTAAGAACTCCCACACACACCGGGTTCGTTTGAACTGAAACTGGTTTGCGGTCCGCTGGATGGTGAGTCAATGAATACAATGCTAAAAACAAATCCTACAGGACTTTATGCGGAAGTACATAGTTATTTATGAAAAAATTTTGAATTATGCGTTCGTAGCAGTTTCGTTTACTTTCCATTCAAATATCGTTTAGTGATAATGTTTAGTTCTCCACGAGTTTCTAGAGTGATTCTTTTTATTTCGTGAATGGTGTGGTTAGCTTAATTAGAACCGGGCCATTCTTCTTTGCCTCTCGGGAGTCAGGTCATGGATGTCTACTAACTAAATAATAATTTCTGTGTAGACCTCTTCAAGGTAATTCCTGACATGAAATACTGGTGTTCTTATTAGCCCTGGAGAAGTACTGATTGAAAAGAGAAAGCTGATTCATTGGCAGAAATATGAAATGTGTATTGGCACCAAGCTGGAATGCATCATGTAGATGTTAAGTTTAAGAACGCTATTGCTATTGATAATAAGCCGTAGCTTTCGACATTTTCATATTAACTCAATATGTTTCTTTAAAAATGTTGAGATGTCCTAAAATTGAAAACTGAATTTTTAAAATAAATTAGTGATTGATTAATATTGGTAGTGAAATGTACAAAAATAACACTTAAAAGCTATATTTACGATCTAATCGGAAGCCGATAAACTAAAAACGGTAAAGCAAAAATTTCCTTTTCGAGCGGAATTTGAAACCAGGCGACCTATGGATGTTCTGTCATGATTCCTCTACAGTCCACCGCTCTAAGCCAACTGGGAGCTATCGAAGGAGACACGGCAAAGAGCTTTTCTCTTTAGTTTATCATTATACATATTTTTCAATATTTCTATTAAGAAATTGAAATAAATGTAAATTTTTGGGGACATCAATGTTTGATCATAGCATTTCATATATCATTGGGCTGCTTTTTGGGGGAGGGGGAGGGTGAAAAATTTGGGAACCGGAAGGGTCGCACTATCGACAAAGGTATCCGGGTACATTAACGTGTCAAATCATCTTGTTACCATGAAGGAGCGATAACATACGCTCCAACAAGCTCAAATTTAATTATATATTGAGCAAGCACGAAATAATGAAAACAACTTAAAAAAAACAATGGAACTGTTGAAACTCGCAGTGGCGGTAGTGAGAGAGTAAGAGACATCCAAAACATGATTGAAAGTGATAATTTGACGTCATTATTTTCTCTATATTACAAAGTAAAGGAATAATTATACACATTCTGCGAATTTTATTAATTATTATTAATTAATTATTAATTAGTATTAATTATTATTATTTTACTATTATTATATTTTGAGCACATGCTTGGGGTTTTTGCACTATTGTTTTTAAGGGTTATGGTTTTTGTTGGTAAAGGTAATCTTGACTTGGCTACTGCATTTCAAAAAGCTTCGAAAACTGATGGCAAATTGTTTGAATCCAAGATTCGATTAACCATTTTTTTCGATTCAAATTGTAGCATCGCATTACAATTGCCACTCGAGTTAAAATACACCTATTTTGCTTATCGACGATTTAAATCTTCTACTGATTTAATAGCTGCTAATATAATTTTTTTTTTGTAGATCGTTATTATTGCTCATAAAAACATATGAACGACTACGATTATTATTATGAATGATTTATTACCAGGGCCCGATTTACGTAAAGACAAGCAGTTGCTTGGGGCTCCCATTCACCAAGGGCCTGCGTTTGGAAAAATACGCATACCATATTTTTTTGTCTTTGAATACTTGTTAATCAAGTAGTCTACTGGTGTAACAAATGTACACAAGTAAAAATATTATAACAAATTATCAGTTTCATTGTATCTGTACAGAAGGTATTGTACTATAATACATTTTTTTTATTTAATAAGGAAGGAGTTATTTTTCGGGGGGGGGGGGAGGCAACACAATTTGGTGCTTGGGGCCCGCACTTTTTAAATCCAGCCTGATTATTACTATTATAAACATGAAATAATGACTTTTGTATCTTTTTAAGTATATGTTAAAATAACTTTCGCATTTTAGATATCCTTCTAAACCACAAAGGCACCATACACATAGTGTATAAAAGTGTGTGTCCCAATAGATAATTCAGAATTTAGAATTTGGAAAATGTTCACAGGTTTTAAAGCAAATTGCTCCCCAACGATATTAAAATTTAATGATCCCGAAATCACATGGGCCTGACTTAATAAGATTCAAGTGAAACGCTTCTAATTTGACCCAGTTTTATACGAGAACGTATTGAACCATCAAACGACATCCGATTTTCCCGTGTCACATTTTTCCCTTATCTCTACACCACAGGCACCGTTCTTCCACAGCCTTTTGAATCACACAAATAGATCTTAATCCAATGGCGATGTGTGGGCAAAGTTATCAGTCAAAAAGAATGTAAACCGGATTTTCGTAAACGGAAAATTCGAGTTGTATTGTTAAGGAGATTTCAATACTTTGCCTCCCTATGTTCGGGAGGGAGTGTGAAAGGTGCGGGTGCCTACGGGAGCGCGAGCGGGCGGCAGGGGGGCGTGGGCCGCTGTCGAGTAGATTATGGGCCCGGAGAGGCCACGTGAAAGGGGCCGCGTGGGCTTTTTTGGCTCGCGCGCCGTTGCGGTTTGGAGGAGAGGGTGCAGGTAGCCCGGCGAGGTGTTGAAGAGGACGGAAAGGAGGTAGCGGCAGGGCAAACGGCGGACAAGAAGATATCGGCGACAGTTACGAGAAGGGCGTATGAATCAAGAGATAGAATTATATGCTGGGACTGGTATTGCTTAGAAGAGCGTATGAACAAGAGCTATCGCTGCGAACGTTCAAGAAGGCGTATGACAGAGATAGAATTATATATGCTGCGAGCTGTTCTAAAAGAGCGTATGAACAAGAGCTATCGCTGGACAGTTACAAGAGGGGGTATGAACAGAGATATCGCTGCGACTGTTGCTAGAACAGCGTCTGAACAAGAGCTATCGCTGCGACCTGTTGCTAGAACAGCGTCTTGAACAAGGGACTCTCGGCGAGCCTGCGCATTTTGCTTCAAAAAATATATATTTTCCTATCAGTCATCACCGGGGACTTGACTTGCGATCGCCGGTCTGCTCGTGCCTTTAGCGTCGGCACTGCCTGGACCGTACGTTTCAAGTGGCGAGGATTGGGGAGCCGCGCGCGCAGGTAAAGCAAAACACGCGGCGGCGGCGGCGTGACAAATGGGCGCGCTCGGCCTTGAACGCCGATGAGTGGGAGTGGAGCGGAGCGGAGCGGAGCGGGTAGGATCCGAGGGCTGAAAGCGAGACTCTCCAGCTGCCTCTTGGGGCTCAACCAAGCAGCTACTTGTTGCTCGATCTCTTCTCAACAACATCCCGACACAATTAAGACGTGCGGGGCTGAGAACCGGCGCCGCCCGCCGCCCGCCGCCCGCGACGAATCGCCCAGCGCCGCACAAAGCGCCCCGCCCGCGTCGCCCCGCGTCGCGCCGCCCCACGCCCCAGGCATCGCCGCACATTGGTCTACATCAAGGCGATACGTACTCGGAGGTCAAAGAAATCTTTCTTGTATAATAATTATTTATTAATTTGTTTACTTTTTTATTAGCCAACTGTACTTCCCATTAAGGGCAAGGGCCTCCTGCTTGAGCAGGGAATTATTAATACTTCTTTAATGAAGTGATATGATAGTGATGATGATGAGGGATCATTGTAGCTTAAAAATAAAATTATTTATATTTCTACATTTAAAAAAGTCTTCGAAATCGCGTGGCCGTAATATATTTACGATTTATCTGCATTTAATTTAGGGTTGCTTTATAGCGCCATGATCATCAGCGATTCCCGATATAGTTAACTCTTTACAACTAGCTAACAGTTTTCATTTGAAAATATGATTACACAGATGTAGCATTCGTATTAATTTCTCCATGTGCATAATTTTAACCTTTCACTCTGAGAGTAGAAAACTATTCATTGCCCACTAGGAGTAAAATACAGGAATGTTCGATTGATTAGAAGTGTTTAGTCTAAAGAAATTTATAGTTTTTATAAATTATATGAAATTGTGTGAACCTTGTAAACTTTGGCTTCCGATGCCAAACAACAATACCTCCGTAAACCCTCATGTAAGTTATAAAATGAATTATAATGATGGTAATATTAATATTTCTTGCACAGACCATCCCCTTTGAAAATGACCAATGACTAACCTATAAACTATACAGCGTGGAAAATGATAGGCCTACCATTTTAAATGCAAATTTGACATTACCCTAAATGCGAAGAGTTTAAAGAATACTAATTCGAATGCAAATTATTTTGACGAAAATATATCGTTGCATTCTTATAAAACGGAGGAATCGTACACATTCTCAGAGTGAGTTTGTCCTTTTCTATCCACTGTGCTCCGGCCCGTCTCGCCCCCCGCCACGCCGCTCCGGGCCGTGGCGCGGTGTGCGCGGTGCGGAGGGCGAACGAAGTGACAGAACCCGCGCAGGGAAACACCGGTGCGTCTCTCCACGGGCGCGTCGCACTCGGTAGCGGCGGCGAAAGGAAAATCATTACAAAGGACAGTTCGGCCTCCGTGTACATCCTATCCCATTCCCCTCCTAAATCCATTCCTCTCCCATTCTCCCACCCCCAAACCCCCTAACAAAAACTACCCTTACTTCCCTACCCCGGCTCCCAATCCCCGTCCCGGTACGGGGGAGAGGGGTCGCAACAAATCAGCAGACCACCAGACAGAGAAGTAAAACATGGACGAGGAGTCTCATTAGAGACAAGCGTACCTAACACAACACACTCAAGATCCTGTACTGTCCGTGTATCGAATTTGACTGTTCCTCTCGATACCCATTCCATCTTATTCTGCCATCTATCATCCACATAACCCTTTGATGTGTATATACCGCGTACCCCAAAATACCAATCTCCGGGATTATCTATTCGTCAATCCTAAACTGCTGGGAGCTATTATCATATCTATGTATGTGTATACTCGCTGTAATTATATATATAATTATGAAAATGTTGCGAATGCTTGTACACAACAATACAAAAACAACGAAGGTCTTGTTGCACATATGATGCATTCCGTTCAAAATACTGTTCACACTTGGAACATTTCATTTGAAACCTAAATCAAAAACCCTGCCGAATTGTTGAACATAATTTACGGTATGTACAGTTCATTTTTATTTCAAAGAGTGAAATAATAAAAAACGAGTCATTGACAAGTCAGAAAATGAGTTCGACACATAGAAAAAGTGTTCATTGTGTAGAAACGGTCTTAAAAAGAATTTTGAACGGAGAGAAAAATTATTCGATTTATAGATAACTTCGATATTTGGCGGTCCGACTGTATTTGAGTAACCTGCGTCCGTCCGGTCCACTCACCGTTTGACCCCTTCCCGTCCACCAACCGAGACAAGTGAAGTGTTGCCGCTCGATGCGCCTCAGTCTCCTGCTGAGGTAGTAATTATTTTATTTATTTATTTATTTATTTATTTATTTATTTATTTATTTTGCGGATGCGTCCAGAATCGGGTATGAAGTACTTGCAGGAATGTAACAAGTATTTATTTGGCACACACACACACATACACATACACACACAAACACACACAAACACACACTCACACTTATACTCACACTCACACTCACACTCACACACACACACACACACACACATTTAAGGCATACATAAAGATTTTATGTGTGCAATCCATTGAAATTTGCCGCCGAAAATCTATTTAAATATAAGAAGCATAAATACGCCCATGTGTGGGAATACGTATTCACCCACAAAAATAATTGCGTGCGTTGCAACATGCTATGAGGAGAATGCTAACAAGAACGTGTTCGTTTGGAGAGGGCTCTGGTGATGTCAAAGTTGCGGAGGCGGAGGAGCGCCCTTTCGGCGACAGCAGCATTCGAAACCTATGTCATTTAGGATGTATTGTCACCAACATCCTACATGTGCTGCCCAACAAAATTTGCGACTCGAAGAAAATGTGTACTTCACAAAAACGCAAGTTATAAACCCGCTATGAAAGAAAAGTATTCGTCCAAATGTAGGAATTTATCATACCAACAGATGAAGAGAACATTTATCCACGAGAGGAATTTACCTCACGAGCCACGAAGGAACACGTGATGTATCTTTCTCGAGTAGAAAAAATACTTTTATTTTCACGTGTTGTATTTGATTTGATTTTATTCCTATAGCTTTAGTGTAGCTGAAACTAATATTGTTTTAAGTTAAATCTGGTTGTTTGAATGCTTCCTGCACCTGCGCCTGGCGCGTCTATACCGCGTTTCGGAGCACATACGAGAGCAGATAACATTTTTTGTGTTGCCTGAACGAAAAAATAATAGTATATTATTAACCATTAGTAAGTGATATATTATTAAGGATCTTTAACTCTCTAAATTAAATAAAAATTAATAATAATAATAATAAATGTGGAAATGTGCATCAGAGAAGACCGCCCCTAAGAAAGCGCTCCTCTAGAGGGAAAGCGACCGTGACGCATTGCGAGGCGCAGGGGTGGGGCTGGGGGTGGAGGTGGGGGCGGGGGCGGAGGCACCTATTAGCGAAAGAGCGGAGGCGCCCTAATGACCTGCCGCCGCCGCCACTGCCGTCGTCGTCGTCGCCGGGGCGTGCGCCGCACAGCGCCGCGCCGCGGCGAGATGAGTAAACAAGGGGTCCATCTCATTATCTGGCCGTTAGTGACGCCCACGGCGGCGTGCCGCCCTCCTACAGGCCAGCGACGGGATAGCGACGGGATAGCGACGGGATAGCGTCAGTCCCGATCGCTTCCTGCCGGAGAAGATAGATGTCCCCTATGGCACCTTCCTAAACGAAGTTGAGTATTTACACTGTTCATTAATTTGATAAATTTGCATCGAGAATCCCGTTCTCTGGCCAATTAAAAAAGATGAAATAGAGAAGAAATATCAGTGAAACATTCTTTGAAGAGTTAATGTACATTACTATTAAGTAATTCATATGAAGTTCCAGGAGAAGAAAATTTCTGATAAAAAAACAACAACTCATCATGAAGTCCCTCAAACCAATCGAAAACATTCAATGCACAGAAATGTTTAAATACTACGATGTTTTCGGGTCTTTTTTCTGAAATAAAATCTAGAAATAATCATAAATATTTCAGTCAACCTATTTGTGAATCAATTGTCGAATCTTTAATCATTACTGAAACATTATAAAAATTAAACGTACGAACCCCTCAGAAACAAACTGTAATTTATTGAAATTAAACAATCCTACAGCGGCAGATAGCTTTAATCTTTATTAGAATTCCACTTAGTCTAAGGGATGAGTGAAGAAAATCTTGTGAATGTGATTTTAAGTTAAACTACCACCTGCCTCATCATCTTCAATTTTATCATCAGTCATAATTTGCCTGAGAAAGCCATCCGCCAGAAGTCTACAATATTTCGATATCAACATCACTCCATAAATAAGACAAGAATAAAATAGTTTCTCGTAAGTTCAGGGGTATTTCTTTCCGAGGGAAGACAGAAGTAGAGCTCAACAGCTCTACGAGGAGAGTTTTTGCAATTTGTGAATCGATACATGATTGTTATCAATTTTAACAGAATGAGGCGTCAATAGACCAACATATATAGAAATCGATACGTCAACACTTTGTATAATAAATTATAATTATCAAAAAATTACAGTAATTTAATAAATAATTTTCCTTCAGAATTTTGATTTTGTTTTAAAATTTCGTTAACAGAAGACACGCAAGAAAAAGGAGATAATAATGGAGTGAATAATATACATTTTAGTGAGAAAATTAAAAGTCGAATATCGCTCATCAGAAATTACCTGAAAAATAAGCTTTCGATTCTAAATGAGTTCGCTAAATTGAAATATGATATCCTTAAACTGATTTGTAATGATATTTTCGTCTTAAGAAAGATCTTCTTGAAGTTTTGCTGCCATTTTCCACTTGAAATTGGTTAGCATCTTATCGCACGTAACAACAAATCTGGAATGGATTAACTTCAACGTGTCTCTTAAAGAAATCTGTTAGAGAACTATGCTGCCGCTAGAAGCTGTGTGCGCTATGAAGTCATGAATCAAACTGTACACTTTCTCTTTGAAAGATATCCAACGAATATGCCCAAATGATTGCAAGCAAAAATTGTTCATGCCGAACGATTGTACGCTTTCTTGAAGTCCAAGCTAGACGAAAACTGCACCGTTAACAACGACTTAATCATCTTCGTGTAGAGTGGTTGCCACTGAAGCCCATTGTGCAATGTGGGCCTGCTGCACAAAACCCACTGCAGATTTTTTGCTTCATGACCTCACACTTAAGTTAAAAACGGCCGAGAACATGCAAACGTTTACATAAGGGCTCGAAAGCACACAACTTGGAGAGCGGCGGGCGAGGGCGCAGGTCGAGTGCTGGCCATTGTCGTTGCGCGATTGGACGCATCTTTTGAGACTCACGCGGTCACTCCCGTCACCTCGAGAGTAGCCTCCAGCGCCCTCTTGGGTTCCGCGTCCACGCGAAGCCAGGGCGCCGGGGGGAGAGCTGGACAGTTGTCGCCTGCCGGACGAACAGGAAGACTCTCATGGGTTCTGTCTCAACAAGCCCTGAGCTAGCTATTACAGTGCTTTATTTTCGATTCACAATGTTGCCGATACCATTTTTATTATTTTCAATACCACCTTTATTATTTCAGATGTCTTCATTATTTTCGATGTCTTTATTATTATTATTATTATTATTATTATTATTATTATCATAATCGATATTTTATAATAAAAACTATAGTATCAATACTGCTATGCAGCATCGGGTTGAAAAATTTAAATTTTTGACGAGCAATAAATATTTTATTCCAATCATGCTAACTTTTAAGGTATTCGAGTATAAATAAATTCAATATCATTTCATGTTGCTTAGGAAATTGCAAGCTTCTCTGTTGACAAAACTCTGTTCACATGAAGATTTCCACTACCATGATTTTCAAATGAATTTGAACTACTGGTAATATTGCCACAAGAACTCTTGAGATAGTTACTCCCTTTCCTATGAAAAGGTAATAATTTCGATTTCACTTAATATGTTCAATACCAATATTTACACCCAAACTCATTTCAGGCGCGTTCTTTCTCCATCTGGCGCTTCATACGGCTATTCTGTAATATTATCACCTAGAATAGAAAAACGGCTTTACCTTTTTAAACTACTAAAATGCATTGGGAAACCTGGGATAATGCACTTGTTCATGTTGCATCAAGCATACAAGAAACACAGAATAATTAATGTTTTTATTTGACACATTTCAACATGAACTATAAATATTGTTTATAATTACAGTACAGGAACGATTGCAAAAATGATATTTAGTAAGAATAAAAGAGTACAAAGATCGTCCCATGAAGATATTAGAATATAGAACAGGACATGCGCTACATTTGCATAAAAAAGGACTTGAGAGCAGCTACTACAACAATTCACATCGTGAGAGCGGTGTCGCCCAAAATCGTCTTTGATTTTATGATCACGGACCTCAGGAATTGCGGTCCTTCAGTTCCAAACGAACAACACTTGTGAATCCCTTAATGAAATTTATTCTTGGTATTGCACCAATTATTTCCAACTTTCATTCTGAACTAGATGCTTTGAACTATTTCAATTACCATTAATACTGTAACAAAAACAAGGTCGCATCAAGTATGATATTGACTCTGCGGAACACATTTCACAAGAATCTGCAATCCAACAATTTTACAAGTACGGAATATATTAATAATTATAACAATAACAATAAATTGAGATTTAGCATTCACAATTCAATAAATTCCTGTTCTTTTTTAAGCTTTGTTTAAGAAAATAATCGGAAAGATAATGCTAAAACTGTTTGGGAAAATGGACTGACGTCTTTTAAGCCGGCTAAGGAAAAGACTCACAAGTTCTCCCACCAGGTGAGGCTACCTTAACATGCCAGTGTTCGGGGGGGGTAGCGCTCGCGTCTTGGAGGCGTTCACCTGCAGCCGCAGCGACGGCGCGGGCGGCGGTGGTGGCCGGCGCCTGACCTTGCTGGCGGCGGAGCGCGTGACAAGGGCTGAGACGGCGGCCGCGAGCGCGGGGCGGGGGGGGGGGGGCGAACGGGAGCGCGCGGAGTCGATGGCTCGCGATAACTCGCTGAATTATGCGCGCTTTCCGGAGCGGCGACGGCGGAAGTCCGCCCCGCGCCGCCCCCGTTCCCGCCTCCGCCGCCTCCGCCGCCTCCGCCGCCTCCGCCCGCCGCGCCCCCTGCGCGACGCCCCCCTCCCTGCGGCGCCGCGGCGAAGGGCTGGCTCCCTGCGGCCCTCGTCCACGCCCTCACAGGGTTTTAAACGCCCGCCGTGCCGGCCCTGGGAAACACCCAAGTCTCGCCTTGGCGCCGCCCCCCCCTTCTCGCCCGGTGTCAAGATTACAAAAACTGGCCAAACAATGTAATACCCTATAATTCCAGGATAGTGATATGTGTCTCACTGTCTTTTCCTCGGTATCTATCTATTTATTCTCTCTCTCTCCTCTCTCTCTCTCTCTCTCTCTCCTCTCTCTCTTTATGTATTTATCCATCTATTTTTCAGTTTATTTATCTATTCATCTATCTATTATCTATCTAATTTCTTATGCAATATCGATTTTCAAAACGAAACGAATGGACTTCCAAGTCCACTACAGATATTATTTAGTGAATGACATTTCTATGACATTTGGCTATGAAACCAATGTCGCAGACGTAGTGTGAAATATTGCCAACATATAAACATATAAAAATATAATCAATGCCGTTGTGGGCAGCCTTGTGGATGGTACTCGATGGTGCGTGCCAATCTTAGTCGATACTTTGGACGCGGGTAATAGTGTATGTCACTGCCTGTCTGGACGGTGGGCGAGGAGCTCAACGCGGAGGGCAAAGCAGGGCAAAGTGGCGCGTGCGAAAGCGAAGAGCTAGCCTACCGCGACCGCGGGCTCCGGGCGCTAATCAGTCGGCCTACGGAGGGAGCGGAGGACGGAGCGGCGGCGAGATCGGGGCGCTTGCAGAGGTCCCTGGGGAGGCTGATTGGCGAGACGTCTCGTATTCCATCTCCGCGACTCTGCTGCGACCGCCCTTCACCCGCTATTCCCCGCTCCCGCTCGGCTTAGCCCTGGCCAGCCCCACTTCACACGTGTCGAGCACCACCTGATTCCTCCGCCCGTCCCGCTTCAGCCAGCCACTCCCTGTCCTGCCCCGCTCCTCCACACCTCTCTCCTCGCATCCCCGCCCCTCGCCTCCCGTCCTGTCCACGTCCCGCTCCGCCCTGTCCCGTCCCGCTTCACCCAGCTACGCCCTGCCCCACACTGCAACCGCCCCCGCCCGCCCCCGCCCGTGCAATCTTCCCCACCCCTCCCCTCCCTTCCCCATCCCCGGGCCCGCCTTGCTCGGCACCACCCCGGCCTGTCTTTCCGACCCGCTCCACCTTGGTCCCGCCCACTCTTCCTTGGTCCACCTTGGTCTACCGCGCTCCATTCGCTCGTCCCCGGTCTAGCCGCTCCACCCGCCCCACATTCCACGCCACTCCGTTGCCTTTCATTCCCTAGCGCCAACCCGCCTCGTCTCACGTCGCTGTGTGCCCGTCGCCGCTTAGTTAAGATAAGGCGCACGGCCATTGTGCTGCCGGAGGCGGCCGCCGCCGCCGCTTATTTAAACAGCCAGACGCCTCGGCCTCCGCCCGCGCCCCGGGCGGTGGCAGCGGCGCGGCTGCGCAGTGCAAACACAGCCCGGCTCATTTGTCGCATTGTGACGAGCGCCGCGCCCCCGCGCCTCCCCCGGCCTCCTCACGGCGCCGCGTGACGCCACAAGTGCGCCCGCTGTGTCGGTGCCCTGCCCTCCAAGGCTGTCGGCGGGGGAAACACTCAGGCGCGCCTACGAGCGGCTACACTCCACGTGTTCTTTTCACGATGAAACAATGCATATTTTATATGTATTTAGAGTATCTAGAGAGATTACTCTAAAGCCTACTTTACGCGGTAAATTTTTCATCATTTTTCTGTACAGAAAGTGGATGGAAAAAGGACGTTCGTTTCTACGCAGTATGTTTCTGTGCCGAAACTGGATGAGAGTGATTCCAGCGTTTTACACATGAATGATACAAAATTGTAAGAAAATTTTATATAATGATCAATTGTGTTTGCTTTCTTGAAAATGTTTCGTTAAAAACAGTGAAAGACAATAAAATAACGAATAAGAACAAATAAATAATTAAAAAAGAAAAGGCAAGGCTTAAAGGGTAAGATATTATTATGTAATTTCCCTGCGTTGATAATAGTAATTGAAACCAAAAAATAAATATGAAATGAGAAATGACACAACATATTTACTCTCTTCCAGAAACTTCTATGACGTTACTTGAAAAAGTTACCAAGTCAAACAAGTATAAAGAAATATTATTATAAATAATCGAGACCCGCCATCTCAACGCAAGGTATACAAGTACATTGCTTGATGATTTTACCAATTCGTACGTTAAAATAAGTCAATTCAATTACAATATTTGAACTGCTGGGATGAAAAATAAATTGGTTAAAATGTACGATCATAACATCTGATTTCCCTTTGACGTTTTTTGAATTTGTTTGAATTCCCTTGTAAACTAGCATTTAATACTAGCAATTCAAGATTCTGTTTGGCGCTTACAGTACGTGTTAAAAATAACACAGCCCAAATATCGCGTTTTTTATAGAAACTTACATATTTTCATAGACGTTGTCTTCAAACGTTACCTCATAGAATAATTCATATTTATTTAAAACATTAAAAGGGCTCGTGTATGACAAACATTACAATTCTTATATTACATGTTCGTACATTATATGTTCGTGAGATTTTTGGATATATGTCTTCCAGGATCTTCGTTGATCTGGCGTTTATTTAAGGGCGGAGTGTAAATTAATAGTTCGTGTTGAGCTACATCGCTGTAGCTTTCAATTGTCTGTCGAACGGAGAAATAACTGAGGATGACAAATTGATGCAAATTACCGAATGCCTTGCACGGATTCTATTTTTGGTTTCTTGAGAAACACTTTCTCTAGCAATTTCAATTGAATGATTTTCCAATGTGCGACTTGTCTCAATTCTCATTGTTGATGTCAGGAATACTTTTTTCAATTTTTATTTTCGGATATACTTCTCACGTTTTTCATATTTACTTCCCATAACTCAAGGACTTTATAATAAAGTAAAGATAATCTCCCACAACAGAATTTTTAAAAATACGAATAATAATTACTTGTGTGAAGAAGTTATATTGACGTGGAAATAATGCAGAGATGTTTGCCTTGAAGATTTCCAGAGTCCGCGCCCCCCACTGACATAGTAGTACCCGAGGCTACTGTTTTAGGCTCTGATTGGTTGGAATCTATTTCGAAATGCGTGGAATGTTGCCGAACATTATAAACATTATTATATTGCAATTTTCTGAGATTTTTTTCTCTGGTTAATTTAGAGTTGAACAGCGCTCTACCTTCTAAGAATCAATATTTAATTCTTAAACTTAATTAGATATTTCGATCATAAAGTACTGCAGTGACGATTCTGTTTTATTCCATGTGTTTTGAATTTTGGTAACAATTCTGACTTGTCATTAGAAATTTTACCAACGGAAATAATTGTATATAATTGACATAATCGCTGAAATGTTCTTTTTTCCATAAACGTATTAATATTTTAGCAATTATTAAACAAATGTGTGGTTCTGCTATTCAATTTTATGTCAGTCATCTAGTTTACATTATTACCTGGTAAATTTCACAATTACTCAAGTTACTTACTTCTTTTCTGTTATTAGATCGAAAACAAAAATTGTAAAAGGGAGAATGAAGTACTATCCATGATTTGGAGTAATAACCCAACAAATATTATTGAAAGTAAATTACGAAAGTATCTTATTTGAAGTTGTTTGATCTGTGTTTTCCGATTTTTTTGTCTTTTTGAAAGACATTCAACATGTTTAGATAGGATTAATTTAGTGTCATGTCATCCTGACAGTTGTTAATTTGCGGGGTATCAGAATTTGCCTATATAATTCAACCGCAAGGAGAGAAAAAAAACAACAACAAAGGAGCGCGCGCAGTGCTGAACAGAAGAATTCAAAGACGGCGTAAGATGTAGCAGGCAATTCTTCAAAATAAGATTGAAGAAAGATTAAATAATGAGTGTAGTGATGACGTACGTTTTATAAGTTTCATCACACCAATGTTTTGCTAAAAATTAGTTCGTCGTTTTTTCATTTTTATTTATTTTTTCTTTCAAGAAAAATGCAAGTATATAATACGCAGCAGAAGCGAACAACGATGAAAAATGTAAGAGAAGTTTAGCAATGATGTAAAATGAAGTATCTGGCGTTTTATTTGAATGTAGATCACTAGGTCCTCGAGATTTCATTTCTCTTTCTTTCCTATTACTTTTGAAAAGGCGTTCGGAATATTTAGAACAACATAAATGTTCTGTCCTGATAGTTGCTCTGCATGATTTCTGTAGTAATTATTTATACTGCCTTACAGAACAAAATTAATTTCAAAGAAAGAAATAAAAAAAAGAAAAAAAAGAGGGAAGCAGGCAAGGATGGACGAGGGGCGGCTCAGTCGTCTTGGGCTCTTCAAAGAGGCGCCGCCCAATTTGACGACAAAGTTACCGCGT
>BOPP01000357.1:413898-425162 GCA_017312745.1 Gryllus bimaculatus | reverse complement strand
GAAGGGGCGCTCGTTAACGGCTGTTGCGCGCCGCCCCTCGCCCTACGCCCCCGGCCCTTCGCCCTCGCCATCGCCCGCGCCCTGGCCCGGCGGCGGCGCGGCGCGGCGAGCAGTGCAATTATCGAAACAAATTAATTTTTCGCCGCTGTCATTAAGGGCTGGCCGCCTGCCGTGAGCGTGCCGCAGGCGAGTTTTTTTTGTTTTGTTTTGTTTTACAAACGGCTAAAGCAAATGGATAAATGGAACACGTGTGGAATGCGCTGTGTGATAGGTGGTGATTCAAAAAGTTCGAGAGCCACAATCAGCCCCAGACGCATTTCACATTACTATAAGGAAGTTATTAAAATTTCGGTTGTGGTAGTTGATCCTTGAAGTTAGTCTTCTGACTATTAATTGTAAATATTCCACAATAGTTATTGAAAATTTTTAATATTTTAAATCCATGTTTTATTTTCATGATTTGTTTTATATTGACTGCGCAATCTAAAACTGAAAAGGGTTTTTACGTAATGAAATATATCAAAGTAAATAATATATTATTATAGCAATCCATATTCATTTTAAACTATAATTTTTTACAGTACATACCTGGAAAGGTCAGGACAAACGTGTCTTCAAAACTTTGTAATACCTGCAACAATTGTCGACAATAAACTCGAAATTGAGTTAGTGTCAAGGTCTCTCTATAAGCCTTAAAAAATCCCGTCCAATCCAGTGTGTTCGAAAAGAACAACAACAGGGGACCACAGCAAAGTGAATGATGCAAGTCGTTCGTGTCAATGTGCTTAGTAGGGCTAAGTTAACTTAGAAAAAATAAACTCCAATTCGATACAGCCAATTTATTTCGCTTTACTCAAGTATCTTCAAGTCGACGAGACTCCAACCTTTGGCCATCGCAATTAACGTTAGAGCTTCCTTGTCTCCAGCCAACATAAAATTTCCTACGCATTATACAGAAAATGCAGTTTGGACTTAACAAGACTCCCTACCCACTAATGAAGTATTTCTACTTAATCAAATAAGCGCAATTCACTCATATTCAATTTATCTACACGTCTCAGCTGTTTCTTAAAAAGAAGTACTGGCGTGGCATGAGCGTGCTGTGGTATTGTCGTGGCCTGCGGACGCTCTCGGGCCAGTTGTCGCGTGATTTGCGAGTGCCCGCTTCGAACACGCCGCGTGCGCGTTATTTTTTATAATAATATTTTATTTTGCAATTTGTTTGGGTATAAACATTTCGCAAAATTACATACAATTTTAATAACATGAGAGGAGTAAGATCCATTGACCGTACTCCTAATATTACATTTAGTCAGATTAACACACCTTAAACATATTTAATAACTAAACTAACATAATAAACATACTAAAAATATACGATGATAAGCATATACGATTATAAAACAGAATATAATTTAACATTTTATAGTTGATATGTCAAGCCTAAAATATGATATCGTTTAAGTCGTCTGGTGGTGTCACTATTGTATAGTAAGTTAATGGCAAGAATATTTTGATGATTATGTAGTCGTATTTTGCGCTGGTCTTGTTATGCGTTGGCGTTATGGGCGCCGTTCCTGCCTCCGGACATAAGCCCGTTTAACAAGTGCCAGTTTTTTTCATAATTTTTGGTCGATACAGAAAAGTGACGGACCAGACTGGATATCAGTTGTACGAAAAAATTACGCATGCTATTATACGCGCACGTTTTCTTGAGACCCGGAATACCAACCTCCACTCCTTTGCCAACATTACTTGAATTACGATTAAATGATAACAACGATGGTTGTAGACAAAATCTGGTAACCAGAAATGTTCGCTCCCGTGTTACAGAAACAATTTTGCATTGACAAAACGAACTACAAGTATGACACGAAATTCCTTTTTGCAAAATAACCAATCTCTCCACACCTCTCGCAGTGCTCCTAGCGATGCGAAGGCTCAAGAAACTGTCATAGGTAATACATTTTTCGGAACAGTTTTCATCCATTTTGACTACCGTCTGACGTCACGTTTTGTTACTTTCTGTGGTTTGCTATGCATGTGGTGCGATTTGTTCGTTTCGTACAGTGTCGAGAGCAGTTGAAACAGTTGATTATGTAGTGAGAAAGAAAACATGTACTGTGTTCCAATGTCTTCTCGTTCCGTGCTCGGTCCTAATATAACCTAATTTGTTGCCATAGATGGTATGTTCAACTGTTTAATCTTTGGAGCTTTTTGCGGCGTCCAGAGGAAATATTTTCAACAGCATTGCGTGCATAAAGCGAAATGACCGTGTAAAATGCTCGTTCTCGTCCATCCAGTTTCCATGTAGAAACAGTAGCGCGTAGAAACAAACGACGATATTACATCCATTTTCTGTTCAGAAAAATGATGAGAAAATGGCTTTGTGAAACGGGCTTGAGTATTCGCTCAGTACACTTTCTGTTGTAACTGGCCCTACTACCAAAAATTGCTAATCGATTGGGTGACATTAAATTACTATTAAAATAATACTTTCGCTTCAACCCTATTTGGCCTATTTGTCCCCGTAGGTCAACATCTTCATTCTCGCAGTACTGCAGGAGTTTCCTTCTTCAGAACGATTGGCCGTATGGGAACGCAGGATCAGCCCAAATCCAGACCCCCAAATGGAAGTGGGAATGAATTTGAAAAGGAAGAAACACGCGCGGCCGGTAGACTCTAAAAACTTTATTTTAATGTTAACACAACTCACGTATATCGCAATGGATCTTTTGGTTTACGTTACCTTCACCACAGTTCATTAAACAATGAAAGATATATTCTGAGCATACAATTTTTTGATATTTCATTTAAACTTTGTCTTTAAATTTTGTGTGTAGTTTAATAACGTATCACTTTCTAGTGTGTAGCTCTGAATAATAATAATAATGATAATAATAATGATAATAATAATAATAATAATAATAACAATAATAATAATAATAATAATAATAATAATAGTTGTTATACACAAGGGACACAGAAGGGACTTTTGTCGCAGTGTTGCACGATGTGGATTGACGCTTGTCTTTATACCCCTAGTTCCATCCAGCATCGCAGAAGGGGGGCGCAAAACTCGCGGGCCTGAGCGCCCAACACTGAGCCGGGGCCTGGGCGGTTCGAAGCCCTGCGGGGCAGCGGCGGCATCGCAGGGGCCTCTCCCTAGGCGGTCGGGCGGACGGGCGTTCATTTGTTCGCGCCCACGAAAGCAGGGCCAAAGGGTTTGCAGTCGCGTGCCATCGAAGAGGAAAGTAGCAGCGCTGCTAGAGTTGTGAGACTAAGAAAGAGTGTAAAGGCTGGTCTACTTGTAATAATATTTCGTCGTCGGTTTTGCAACATGATGTACATTTGTCAAAGTAAACGTTGGACATAGTATGCACGTTTGCACCTTTTTGTAAGAAACAAATGAAGTCCGGCAAACTTGTAAAAGACTCGAAAGGCCGGAGATTTATCTTAAAGCAAGGAAGTTTGTCTTTTTAGATCACGATAGTCTGATGGAAAAATATAATATGTAGATTAGTTGAAGACAGGGGAATAATGGTAATTTATTTCAGGAGGAACGTTCGAAATTCCAGGGAAGGATGAATCGACGAAGTGATGAGTAAAACGAAAACCGTCTTTGCTTACGCAACGTACCATAAATTAATCCTTAAGATGTTCTTGGGAAATTTTTCTTTTCCAACTTTCTTGATTGATAACTGCAAAGTATGGATGTTCTAAATGAAGCATCTAGATAAGGGTTAAATGCGTCCATGGCAGGAATAAATTACTTCTCTTCCAGACGTAGATATCAAATGCTCTAGAAAGAGGAGCGACCACCAACACCTGGCAATTCGCACTCTGAACTAAGACAAAAGAGTGAGAACTTTACACAAATTGCCATACAAAGTGGTGGGTGTTATATGAAGTGTGAGAATTGGGAGAATAACTGTAATTAAGGTGAAGAGAGAAAAATTGTATACAGATTTTTAGACGAAGGGTTGTCGTGGAAGTTGCTGATTTCGCGGATTTTCGGGGTTTAATGTTGAATTGAATGTTCATCAAGGGAGGAAGTATATTCTATTTGATTTTTCAAGGACGTTAAAATTTACTTAACAGTCTCTTCGAACGTTCGTGGCACAATAAAAATATTCACTCTCTAGAACTCTCTCTCTCACTCTCACTAGAAGAGTTTTAATGTATTCGGTTTCCCATTTCCACCTTCGTAATACCAATTTTAATTACATAAGTTAATACATCTAAGCCATATTCTACAATCGAAGTTCCTATAAAAATTCTGTGTTTTACAATATTGAGCACATATTGTATTTATTATTCTTTCAGGGCTTGAAAACCATCATTGTTTCCTAACATTTTAATCGGCTATTCAAATCTGTACGCTTCAATATAAGGTTCAATATAAAATAAATATTTTATTTTATTTTGTAAAAATATACCCAAACAATAATATGAGAAATCTTCCTAAAACATACATTTCAACTTTTGTTAGCAAATTTAATTTGTTAACAATAGTTGTAGCAAAGTGTTCGAAATCAAATTTATTACGCTAGCAAAATGTAAAGTAAAAGTAAATTTGTAAGTGAACAATTTGCAACAGATGAAATCAGACTTTGATACTAATATTATGTATTACATTATTTATTGGAGGTCTGAAGTTTCGGTTGTGATTTTTCACTGGTGGTAATTTCCGCGTGTGACGCATCAATTAACGGGTCAGACATTCAGTATATTTGAATTGATAATTCTATTAGACAGACGTACTTTTTGCAGGGTTGTAAGACTGTATGTATATGCCACTGATTCTATTCTTTTCTTGCTCCGACATCGGCAACAAATGTTATTGGCTTCATTTTTTCAGTAACAGCAACTATCTGAAAAGCGGCTTTGTTTTTTGATATTTTTAAAATACTCATTGATCTGGAAAATGAATTTTAATTAGAAACCGAGAGGTTTATGCGTTTTACACACATGGATTAATTGATAATTTTTATAAATTTTGCACTCGTATATTTTTAGTTCGATGGTAAGCATGCAGTAAATTTCCGAGCAATGTGGACGTAAGGTTGTTGTTAAAAACGAACTTCTATGGTATTCTACAAAACAAGTTGTACATATGGCAACTGAAATAATTTAGAGAAAAAAAGTATTTTTCAATCGTACCTTATTTAGTTGCGAAAAATTAAATTTTACTACTCCTTTTTCAATGAAAGAAAAGAAAATACACGCGCTTGTATAATTTAAAATATTTAAATAATATTAGATAATTAAAATAATATAATTTTAAAGGTAAGTGCAGTAAGAATGCTTTGGAAATTCCTGACAATTTCAGAGTCGTTTAATGAAACTATTTCACAAGTAAAAATACTTCTTAATTTAAAAATATTACCATATATATTTTATTCAGTTTCCGTATTATACAATATCCGTATAAATCTGTACGCTGATTGGGCGATAAAAAAATCGGCAAAATCCAGCGGTAAAACCAAGTGGGAAAATTTGTCTCTGACTAGTTGAAACGTCTTAAATATTTCTTTTACAGTTTAAACAGTATTATTGAAATGTTGGCTGGGTACAAAATCTTTACTTTCTTTAATTGTCTAAGTATATATTCAAAGAAGTGCTCGCATAGCATGACGTACCATTCCTTCGACAAGTTAAATCATTGCGCTTCTATTTTTTTGTGTCTGCATATACAAGATACTGAAAGGAAACTGTCACAATTGCAAGTGTTTTAGAAACGTCTTAACACTTGCGAACATCAAATCGTTTAAAAATAACAGGATTTTTACATTTTCTTGCACTTTCCGCTTCCAAGGAACATTCGTTTATTTGACAGAGTTTTGTAAGCTTGTTTAGAATCACTTGACATGAGTTCAGTTATTCTTTAAAAGTGCAAACTGATGTGAGCCACTCTAAAAACCTCAATCGATTATACCGCGTAGTCCTGAGGGTGTAGGTTTAAATTTTGGACAAGTCATTAATAGTTCAGCTTGTGGTTGTGGCGAGGTACGTACCACCCCCAACCAAATGATTATTCATTTTACAATTGGTCAGAAAAGATGAGAATTAGTTGTGTGTTTCGGTCGAAAACACTATCGAGAATAAGACCCTGGAAGAAGATTGTTATTCAATAAAGAAAGAAAAACCGCACTTATAAGCATCAATACTGTTTATTCATTTGTAGGGCTTTGCGCGAAAGTTTAGGTTTGTTACAACACATGTTTTAACACTCTCACTATCGACGAAATTTCGGGACATTTCGTAACACTCCGGAACAATCCCTCGTTATTAAGTTGTGAACTTGTTGGATTTCTATTCATTCATATAATAGCGAAATGGGTGGTTAAATGCAAATTTATCTTCGCAAGCATTATCGTTGATTCATCAACGACATGCAAATCCTCTTGTTGACAATATGGGCAATGCTTTTTTTATTTGAAAGAATATTAATAAAAATATTTTCAAAAGTTGAAACGACAAAACCAGCCTACGACACTGCCGGGTTTAGTTCAGAACACAGTCTAGTTCTGACGTTACCCAATCATAAACAGCCCAGCAAAAGAGCAGGAACTATCTTACCAGATTCAGTTATTCACACGACTCCTTTTGGCAAGGGTTTGCGCAAGAGAGTTAGGAGAGGGAGTTTGGAGGCTAAATGAGAGGTAGATTTGCGCCGCACTCTGAGTCTCGAGGCAAAACTCTTCATGCGTTGGCCCTCTGAGAGCGATCACTGATCTTCGGTCAACGCGTTCCGCTCTGCCCCGCCCCGCCCCGCTTCGCCCCGCACTCACCGCGTCCCTTGCCAGCCCGTTATGTCACGGCCGCGGCGACGGCCAGACAACGTCCCTGAATGAACCGTAAATTGCCTATTATTTTTTTAATGCCAATTTCAGACACGAATTTTGTCCGACATAGTGGTGGGGAGGGAGGATTACTATATTCCGTGTCCAAAAGCAACGCAAGGAAATTACCTCAGCATTTGCTTAAAGAAACTTATCGAAAACCTGGATCGCAAAGGGGGTATGCTTTAAAAACTCAGAAGTATTTGAAATAATTGGTACAATTATATTAAGTCTTCTAGAAATGTGCAATTAAAAATTTCATAATGCGCCAATTCGTACTGTTATAGAACAAATATTATGTAGAATCTCAGTATGAATGAGCATCTGTGTAAATTACCATCAGTCAATCAAAATGTCAAAAATAGTTTTTTTCCGGAGTTCAGTGCACATTTCGTCGTCGTGAACACACAGGATATATTGTGCCGGAAGCTAGAATTTGACAACAGGAGAAATTATGAAAATTAAGGCTTGAACGTTAGAAAATAAATCAACTTTCTCAAACCTAGAGATGTCACCCTACAAAAACCAAACACAATCATGTCTCGCGGTGTTCACATATATCTCGCTGATTGTTCGGAAAATGTAAAATAAATATGGCGTTTCTTCAAACACTGTTTTAGTATATAATCATAACATGGAGAAGACAAGGTGTAAAACACTGCTGATGCCATTAAGTATAGTGATATATATTCTACTAAATGCTCGTAAGTTCACTAATAGGATCTACCATTGTCGTACAGTTTTAACATTTCATTGGAAATCGTTATTTCTTACATAATAATTTGTACTACTAAGTAATATTATTGAATTCATTTCACCAGTAAATACAAAAGCTCCTTCAGGTTTTCAATATGTTATTTTATGCCACATTGACAATAACTACCCTTCTGGGACGAAAAACATCAAGATTAATTTATTGATCAATTTTCTTGTGAGAAACTTGTGTGCTGTGACAATTGATAACTTTAAAAGTTTTGATGAAAATACTCCTCAACATTGTGAAGTGACTAGTACATATATATCCCCATGGTCAGAAGCATTATCTACGCTCCAGTAACTTATCAGATGAAAGTGCAGCGTTAATGATTTCCAAATCCCGAACGCGGTCTAATCATAACGTACCGTCCCTTGCGTCCGAATTTGTTAAGTACTGCATTTTACTTTTCGCTTTGCCTATTTGGATAACTACTTCTCTCTATTTTAAAATAAATCAAATTGAATTACGTTTTAGCGATTCCAACGTTATACTTTCGAGTATTATTCTTTAAAAATGTATTTAATTTTATTTTACTTATTAAATCCAGAATATATTCATTTAAAAAAACAACGTAAGCGATGCTACTATTACATTTCAATTAAGTACTATAAATTTTTATATAAGTCGAAAATTCCCGTTCTCCATTAACTCAATTAGGAGGTAAGTTCGTAGTCACTGTTGGGTAAGAAATAAGTTTACCATCTCGTAATATGATCGGTCATTTCCACGTCTAAATTATTAAAACTTCCTGATGGTATTAATTTCCGATTTTACAGAGATACAAGGCATTCTTCATGAATATTACATTAGTTAGAATGCCTCTGAATTATATCGATACATTTGTATACTAATTTTACTTTCGTCTTCCTGCATGTTTACATTCAAATATTTAAAAATGCAAATTCGAAAACTATATATTAACTGAGGTTGAGCAGTTCTAAATCGTATTTTCAAAATGGAGTATCGTGTCTATAATACATATGTAACGGAAAAAAAGGGGGAATAAATTTTAAAAAATAGAAATAAGACACGACACAGAATATCTGATCGGGTTCTGAATTGGCTCTAAATGGATATTGAACGACAGCCTTCCAGAGCACGAGCATTTATTTTTGATGATCAGTGAATGCTTCAAACTAAATGTACCAAATAGGAAACAGTAGGTTCTGTGTTTTGACCTGCGCTATTGATATAAACACAGTCTGTGAGTCTATTACTTAGTACCTAATGCTTGAACTCTTATGAAATCGCATTGCTCGTGTAAACTAAAAATCACGGCGAGACTGTGCCATTGCATTACGTATATTATTTACCTTCATAACGTAATGACTTTGCAAATTCTTCCAAATAACACGCGCGTCCGCAATTGTGACAACCAACTTCCTTGGGAATAACCGCCATCAGAACACCAACGTCTTTAGCGAGAACCGTACTGATTACTCTGATTTTGTCGGTCGATTACAATTTTCTATACAATTCGATTACAAGTCGGTCGATAACAAGTTTCTATACAATACCGGCAAAGACTTTTGGTAAAGTACAATTTTTAACCGTTAAATAAATATGTCCATTTAAGCACCAAAAAAAAATCATTAATTCGATGAATGTCAGTGGATGCTCGATGTCAAATGGTATAATTCAGGATTTATCTCGTTCGTGGAGCATTAATGAAACTACAGACTACAAATATTAAAAAGCGATTACAGAAAAAATCAAAAGCACGAAATTGTGAGTGAGTGAGCTTTCAGAAGCTCTTCGGACCTCGTCCAACAGCCGTCGCGCCGGCTGGGTTTGGTGAACGAACGGGCTCTTTACGGTGGTGACACGCGAGTAGTCCGCGGAGCCTGGCCCCAAGGTGTTGTAGCCGTCGTATACGCATATAAACATCAAGGACTTGTGATGCTGTTGACAATGATCGCGAAGTGAACGCGTGTGTACGTGGCTTGTGTAAACGTTTGTTAGGAAGTATATGTGGCGGCGCGGCGATTCAAAGAGTAGTAGTTATTGCGATATTTCAGACGTGTATGTTTTTTTCAATTGTATGTATAAATGTCTCAGAAAGTATTATTAAAAAAAGATATTAATTATTGTAATATTACAAACGTATTTTAAATTAAATGGTGAGCGAAGCAATACTGTTATATTTCTGTATTTTTCACTTAGCGGCATTATAAGAACTGATTTACAAAATGAACATGCTCAACACTACAAATTCTTCTTACTAATTAAAAATATGTGGAAGACCTAAGAGCTTACGATAAAACTTACAATGTTCTGACAAGGATGGCGAAAAATGATTCAATCGTGATAATGTTGATTTTGCCAACAAAGTTATGATTACGTGATAGTGACCGCAGGATATGGGTTCGAAAATATCTCTCGCTTCTTAGTTCACAACTAACGTGATGTGTTATAGAAATAAACAAGATCGTCGACTCTTCACTTAATCCCCATACGAAATTAAGACTTAATTGGGTCCCGAAAAGATATAACTTTGATTCAAAGTTAGTGTACCTTCTTAGTAGATCTCCAAAAACAATATGTTTTGCCCCCATAGGAATCGACAGTTTTAAGACCTACACCTATAATTTTACGATGGTAGAGTATGTGATATTTCACAGTGAATTTAAGAACATTGCCACAGGGGGGACTAGACGGATAAAATGAATAAATACGTAAAATGAGAGTTTAAAAAAAAATTGTTTGCTTCTGAAAGAGTTTCCCAATACATTGGACTTGTCAGTCCAAGCTGTTGTCATCCGTACACCAAGTTGAATCTGAATAAACGAAACCGAATTTATTACATCAAAGAAATACCAATAAATTAAACAAGGAAACACCTGCGAAGAACTAGTAATAAACTACATTCTTACGATGACTGAGAGAAAATATCAGATCATATAGCATGCATGAAAGTCAAGTAGCGGCCCAGATGTATCTTGGTTATCTACCGTCTGCCGTCTCTGCCACAACGACCAAAATTGGAACATTGCAGTCTCTCTACTTCCCCACTTTCGAACTTCCTACTCTTTTCATTTCCGTTTGTTTCACACAGCCACCAGACGGAATTGTAGCGCAAACATAAGAAAATCACGTCACCAGCAGAAAAAGAAACGAAAAAGCAGAAGAGAGCGGTAACGCGCATGCGCAGAAAAAGGAAATTCAAACTCACGTTTTTGACACTAGCCGTTGGCATTTGCCTATCCGAAAACTGTCGACTTCACAAACCTACGACAAAAATTCACACGGATCGAATTCCGTAAAATGCGTTCAACATTTACGAATTCGATTGAAAGAAAGGATCGTCACACTTTCCATCAATACAACTGCGCCGAGAAACGAACTTGCACACTCGCAAAACAACAACTCGAGACCGTTCCGAAGACAAGACCGCAGCGTCTCAACGTAGGAGCAGCATTGTTAGGAGCAGCTGAGGGCAGCGCAGACATGTGAAGGCGACGGCGCGGGCGGGAGCGGAGCGGAGTGGGAGCGGAGCGGGGCCCCGCCTCATTGAGCACGGCGGCAAAAATCGCGGCGCGGCCACGCGAAGACACCGCCAAGCAAATGAAAGAATAATGGGCGCTCCGTACGTATCCGCTCGCCTTCTCTTCTTCTTCTTCTTCTTCTTCTTCTTCTGTCTTGCGGAGAGCGGAGGAGCAGCG
>BOPP01000357.1:397717-413873 GCA_017312745.1 Gryllus bimaculatus | reverse complement strand
GCGGCCGTCGCGTCAGAGCTTCGGGGCTGCACACGGCAGCGCCAGCCAGGCCCGTGTTTTGCGCGACCGCCGGCCGCGATGCTATTTAGAATGGGGGCGCGCGAGCGGAAAGCAACGGCGCGCGGGACGGGGGCGGGGCGAGCGGCTCCAGCCAGGCGCGCCCTCTCGCACACGAGCGCCCTCCTCGCCCCGGCCCGCCGGCCGGCGCCGCGCCGCCGGCGCGCTCGCAAAGCGACCCGCTTGAGGAGCGACAACGCCAGCGCTCGCGCACTCGGCCCGCACCGCCCCGCCCGCGTCGCGCGCGCCGCGCGCGCTTCAACGCTTCGAAAGCGCAGGACATGACCACTGTGTGAGGATCGGACACTTGGTTGATTCCCACGGGAGGTGAGATCTAAGTTAACACTGCTGTATACGGCGCTGCACGGCGCGACGCGGATTGCGCGGGACGGGGTGGGGAGGGGGAGGGGTGGGTGGGTGACGCGAGCGCGCAAGCGGCGAGCGGTCAGGTGCCGCGCTGATTGGTGGTAGCCGAAACTAGGCGGTATATTTTTTTTTTTTGTTCCGTTCTCGGCGCGGCTGCCTCAAACAAATGTTGTGTTCAGAACGCGAAAATACATTTTTTTGTGGGCCGCGCCGCGGCTGGCTGGTTGCTTCCCGTGCGGTGGCGCGCGAGAGCGCGGCGCGTCGTGTTTCATATTTCACTCGTGTTTCGTATACGAGCGCGCGGCTGCGGCCCGTGAGCCTCCCGTGGCCGGTGTCCGCGCGCGCAGGGGGGAGGGGGGGGGAATCCTCCCCTCCGAGCAACCGCTATCTGGCGTCCTCGCTTTCTGTTGTGCGCTCGCCTCCCTCCCCTCCCCCCATGCGCTAAACGTCGCGCCCCCACCCAACCCCGGCGGCGGCGGCGCGGCGGGGCGGGAACGGCGCGGCGCGGGCGAGGGCCGGGCGAAGCGCGCACGCACGAACACGCGCCTCGGCGCCACGCGGTCGCAGCGCGCGCAGATCGCCCGCAGCCGTCGCCCCGGAGCCCGAGACGCTTGCCGCCGCCGCGCCACCGCGTCCGCAGCCAGCCACGCCGCGACGCCGCGCGCGCTCCCGAGCATCCGGCGGATACGGTCGCGAACAGGTAAGAAGAAATCTCTCCGCAGGCACGACGGCCATTTGCGGCCGTCCTCCTATCCTCGTGGTGCTAATAGGGGGCGCGATCGAGATCGGGCGAGGCGGTTCGGCGACGCCCACCCGACGCGTGTGGCTCGGCCCTAAATTCCGACCTCTTGGCGGAGAGGCAGCACTTGTGTGAGCATCTGGGATATGAAGAGGGGATGTGCCGACTGAGGGCAAAAATAAAAAAAAATAATACCTGGCTGGCCGGGACAAACCGCGTCACAGTCGGTCGAGCTGACGTTTCGTAAGGAAAGCTATAACTCTTATTTTTGGGTGGATTCCGCGGCGAGAGTCAATTGATACTTGGCTGCCCATGATAAGCCGCGTCACAGTCCGTCGAGCTGACATTTCAGCTATCATGTTGTAGCCTTCTTCAAAGCTATACTGTCCTGAAGCCCTGTGGCAGCAGTGTAGCTCTGAAGAAGATCGCAGCATGCTAGCTGAAACGTCAGCTCGACGGACTGTGAAGCGGCTTATCATGGGTAGCCAAGTATCAATTGACTCTGGCCGCGGAAGCCTACGCATCCACCTAAAAATAAGAGTTATAGCTTTTCTTTAAAGTTGTCTCAGTTTCTGTAGTGACGAAGAAAAGTTCAGGCAGACGGAGTTTTGGTGAAGGGTATACGCTCACGTTCGCGACATCTCTCTCTAACCCCCAATGCGTGGAAATTAAACTGGAGGCGTGGGGGATACCGTAAGCTAGCCGGCAAAGTCGGATAGTAGACCCACAATGCCAAATCCATACATGTACCGGCTGATGTAGCTCAGCGGTAACAACTTTGTTAGACAGCGTGGGCTCACAGACAGAGGTTCAATGGTTCGAGCCCCGACGGTGGCGGATTTTCGATACGTGGTTTGGTCGAATTCAGCAGCTGCCTGGAGGAGAATTCTAGCGACCGGCTGCAAGGGAGCACCACCAACAAGTGGTAAAAAGCAGGAGGCATCGCACTTCTTCCCCTTAGAAATGTCGCACAGTGAATCTAGCTTGTTTTGTTACATTGATAATAAGTAAAATATTTTTCGATGAACGTTTCACACCATAACTAGTTGTACCGCACACAAATTTGACGGTAGCTAACAGAGCAAAACTGAAGAGAAGTGACACACGCTCATATTCTCATTAAAAAGCGCAATTCGCGGTTCGTTACGTACAACTTCACATTGACACGCTTGCTTGCGCCAGCCGATGAAACCACAACCGCTTTCATCGTATCGATCGATTGTAACTCGCTCAACTAACGAAGTAATGGTCAAATAATGGTAGATAAAACTCCATTCTATTAGATTTAAAATATGTTTACTGTTTAGTGTTTATACCGAAAAGAAATATTTCAAGAAAGCTGGTCTTGATAGCCGCGGTCGCAAAGGCAAATACCGAGGCCGACAATTGTTGAGATATCAGTGAAATGTGTAGTGTGAAAACTGCCGTTATTTTTCCATCGTACTTTATATTCAGGTACATAGCTTTCTTCCATTTCACCCTTGTTAAAATCTGATACGTGACAGTGAATTGACTGTGTTCTATCGTACGATACATTGATGTTAACTAGAATTCCATGTCTGCACGATTCGCTAAGAACTAACGGGAAGAAATGAATTCCATGTGGTCTTCCCTATTGTAAACTAACACAAGACAAGGTGTTAAGGATAGGGCAGACGGTACGACTTTATGAAGACGATCGCTTTCGCATCCACCCTTGAGTTTCGGGGCGATGTCGTATTGGCGCAACCTTGGGAGTGATTGGCAGCAGCCACTTTGCGAAATAACACACTTCGAAAATCTCCAAATTTATTGTCACTGTCTGGAGAAAAAATTGCTATTGATCAACTACTGTGATCGAAACCCACATTTTTTTTAAAGTTTTGCAATAAGTCGTCACCTGTTGTGTTGTATAACCGTCGAACATCCAAATAAGGACACAACACTCTTTGCACTATAACATTGAGATGTTTTTTCTCACATACCCAAATTTCACAAACGAAATTCAATGTAAAAATAGAATAGGACCTAGCTCTTTAAACCCACAAATAACTTTTTATATGCACCTATGACAAACTTTTATTTTAGCCATTTTAAGGCATATCCTCACTCACTGTTTAAAAGAGTGATTCCTATTTAAAATAGAGAACTGTATTTAATTAAAATAAGTCAACTCCTGTTTACAGGAGAATGAAGAAAATTGGCAAAAATCAAAAACTTCACAAATCAAAAACTGCAATTCCAAACCACATTTTTTGCAGTTTTTTCTCATAAGAATTGTACTGACTTTCCTAATTTCCCACAATATTTTAGTCGAGATTCTGATACTCCCAGTAATTGCCTTCAATTTTTTCTTTATTATGTTCGCTAATGCCAGAAGATCAATCTTGTTCAATCGTATCATATTCAGTTTCATAGCTTAAATTTTTACTGTGCCTGTTCTACTCGTTCAAACATTTTGCAAACAGTCTCTTTCACCAACACTGACATTCTGTTTAGTTTCATTCCAGTGAATATCTGTTCACAACAATTGCTAGTTATCGAAAAATCAATTGAAGCTGTGTTGTTTATATATACTACTCAGTACTCTTCTTCATTGATTAATGAATTTAAAAGATCGTAATTCTTAATTTTGTTCAAACTTAATTAAAATTAACTTTATAAATCAAGCCTAATTGAGTACACATTTTCAGTCAACAATGTAATTCTATGAACAGACAAAAGCTTGATAACTTCGTGCAATAGAAATGAGAAAAAAAGCAATCTAAGAAGAGCTCGACAATATTTGCCATGTGTTCGTAAAGATACCAATCTAAGAAAACGGATAACTACCGAGTCATACTTTTTTGAAACACTTTACATCTTTTGAATTAATAAATAAAAAAGATAATTATGAATGAACCTTAGTGAATATTGCGAGAGGAGTCAGCATAACTTCGCAAAGACAAAGGATGAGGATTAGATACAGGCATCATTCGTCACTGCTGGCAGCAATAAATCGCTGCCACTCGCGATCCTTTCAGCGCTGGTCCGGGAAGACTTACCAAGTGGGCGGGGCGACGAAAAGTGGCGGAGTAGCAATGGCCTAACGGACAAACGAAAAAAAAAGAAAATAAAGAAAAACATTAAATTCTGTGGAGGGTCAACTTAACGCTTTTTGAGTTTGCTGATATACGTTTTTCGGCATTATGTAACAGTAGAAACGTAAAAATAATCTTGTTAGTGATCAATAATAGTCAAACAATAGTCAAACTAAAGCGCACTTAAAATGTTGGAATTTTTAATATTATAGGCAAAATTTTATATTTTCGTATGTCTTAAATTGGCACGAAAAGTTTGGTTTTGCTATAATTTCGAGAACCGAAGCTGGTAAAAAGTTGCTGAATGTTGTCAAACGATCGACAAACTAATACGAACTAAGAATGTCAAATTTTCAATTTTAAATTGACGAGGGGTGGGGGTGCTGGCGAATCTGGTCGGCCCGAGTTTCGTCGGGTCGGCCCGAGTTTCGTCGGGTCGGCCCGGGTCGGGTCGGGCCGAGTCGGGTGTAGACGTTCGGGAATCTGTTGAGTAGGCAGGCGTTGGGGCGAGCGTTTGTGTGCGGGCGGGTGGCCGTGGCCGCCGCCTTGAACGCAGGGACGAGAAGTAGCGTCGGGAAGCTTATGCAAGTGGAAACATCCACAGAACGGAGCAAGTAGCGCAAGAAATGATATTTATATGAGCAGCGCTGCGCGGCACGGCAACGAAGCGCCTTCGCCGGCGCCAGAGGCAGGAGCAGGGGCGGAAGTGCGGGGCGCGGGGCTAGGGGCGCGGCGCCACGCAGGGGTATCAACGCAGACCGGACTCGCGCAGCATACTTACCTTGGGGGTCGACCGGGCTAGTCTACCGGCCAAGTCTACCAATCACATTTCCCATCGGGAGGAATGAGCACTGGCATCCGCAACGGAGGGCCAGGGAGGACGCCATAATCACAATCTCCACCACCACCACCACCACCACCACCATCCAAAAGGCAAAAAGTGCCTTGTCACCGCAGCCATGACGTTTTACCCTTCACTGTCCTATTCATTTCTGTAGTTAGTGAAGTTTAGTTCTTTTTGAAATTCTTCTAATATTTTCATTCTAGGTCTCGATCTTCTTATTTTTTTCAACTGTATTACAGTCAAAATTGTATTTCACAATTTGTTATGTCTGAAGATATGTCCAAAAATTTTGATTTTCTGTTCCAAATAGTCGTTGTAGGGGTCAGCGAGGACGTGGATACACACAAATATTGGAAGGGCCCCTGTTGTCGTATGAAACAATATATCATTTTATTTCTGTAAATATGATCAATTCTTGGTTCCCTCGCCCGCATTTGTATACATTGATACTTTGCAGAATTGATACAAGATATTTACAAAATAATATTTCCAAATCATGTAGCAACCTTGTAAATGGTTCAACATAAAATCAATTTTATTTGATAATTGTATCATTAAATTTAATATTTTATTCTTCTTAAAGTGCGATTTATTTATTTACTAGAAAAATTTGTCATGGGCAAATAAAAATGTTTCATGGAAAAGGGGCCTCAAAAAGATTCACAAATGTTGTGAGCCCCTGCTTGCTTTTGGCTGCACTTACCAATGGAAACAAGTCTTATGGTCCAAGTCTTGTGTACTTTTGAACATGCAATTGATGGTATCAGACCAATGATGACATATACTGAAATTACATGTTTAGAGGAAATGGTGTATTCAAATTGTTTCAATACACTCATTCACAATTCACTCACAATATTTATTGTGAGTTTTCTTCGTTTCACACAGGTTTCTTTAATAAAACATTTATTCTCCTTTTATAGTTCTTAATGATGTCAAGCGTGGCAGATAAAACCTTAATTTTCTTTGCGAGTTAGGCCACAGACACACACTCTTTCTCACTCTCACACTCTCACTCACACACACTCTCACTCACACACACTCTCCCTCACACACACTCTCCCTCACTCTCAATGTCTCTCTCACTTTCACTCTCTCACTCTCTCTCTCACTCTCTCTCTCACTCTCTCTCACTCTCTCTCACTCTCTCACTCACTCACTCACACATACACACACACACACACAAACAAACAAACACACACACCCACAAACACACACACACTGTTGTAGATTAAGCATTAAGAATGTGGACAGAGACTCCTAAAAAATACGAGTTACGGCTTTGTCGCAGAAAAAGAAAATTATACAGTCATCGAGTCATCTTCATTAATAATTTATAAACAGGTAGGATTTCTTTAGATAATTGAGTATTAATTGAAGCAAACAAAACTTAAATAGATAAAAGTCTAATAGCTTTTATAAAGATACTGATGGGTCTTCTAAAATGGTGGATATGTTGCCAGGGCCTGGGATTTATCTGAGTCGAAATCGCAGTCACTGAAGCGAACATTGAAAAGATCTATGATTAAATTAATATAGTTGTAAGTCACTAAAATATGTTGGCTTAAAAACTCTTTTCAAGTGTGCATATATGTTAAAATCTTACAGAATTAGAACAGAATAACATATATATTGAAAATTCGTTCAATTCTCTTCTCTTTCGAATTTTTTTCGTTGTCGACAAACAACTTGGACCCCTGTTAATCTTATCACTCGTTGTGATGAGGCAGACTAAACCAAAAATAATATTCGACAAATTAAACTTTTAAAATAGTATTAAGCAATTATGAATTTGTTTGTGAATTGAATAACTTCGTCATATGTTTCTTTAAATTCGTCAAACGTTCCATTACAACGGTGTTTTTCTTGATTAACTCATTTAAGCCCGAATTATTTTGAAATATTTGGGACACCCTGAGGCCGAATTTATTCCAGCGGTACATCACAGCATCAAATACAAAGATAAAATATTATTAAATACATTGAATAATAATTATATTGGCTTATAAAATTGTTTATTCCAATTTTTCAAGGTAGTACTCTTACTATACTTATATAATTAATTACTTTGTATGAAACATATCGTAATAAACAAGCAAAATGACCATGGAGTCAAAATTGTAAACACAATTCACTGTTTTTCTTTCAACTTTTTAAATAACTGCAAGTAAGAATAACAATCTTAGATTTCCAAATAATTTTATAAAACATTATTCGACTTGACCTAACTCTGTATTATTTGGTCCGGAATTCCAACATATTCCGTGCAAACTCCTTTTCGACTTGTCGCACAAAAAAGTGCGCTCTTACCTTAAATTACTTCACGGGAGTGCAGTTCGGTAACTGCTTGCGATTTTTATTCCAAAGCACTTGAACCTCGCTCGGGTAAATTTATAAGTACAATATTATTGTTAGCGAAACATTCTTATATTCCGAATTCCAGAAACTCTCGACAACTATTACTAAAAGACATCTCTCGCTTCATTGGCCAGAACTTTTCAGTCGATCAAGAAAGAAGAGTCTCGCAGGGTGAAAAGTTCTCTGAAGTAACCCTGTAGTTTACACCGGCTTGTTACTTGAAGAATTGGAGTTGGAAATGGGAGCGGGCTGCCAGGCGAGTGATCTGCCGCATCTCGGGTCTTATTACTCTGCGAGCGGAAGCCGTTCTGTGCTCGTTTTTACTTCTGCTCTGGCAGCAAAACGCGACGACTACCTCGCTTCTCCTCCTCACCCTTCCACGCCATCCCGCCCATCCCCGCCCCGCCCCGCCCCGTCCCGCCCCACTCTGTTTCGCGGGCAGGAAATTACGCGACGTCTCGCAATATCCATTCGCGCGCGCAAAACAGCGCACGGGGCGGGGCGGGGGCGGGGCGGGCGGCGGAGGTGGTTAAGGTGGCTGAGGTGCTTGATCTGAGAATGCGGAGGTGTTGAGAGACTGCGGTGAGGAATCACTCAAGCGAGCTGCTACTAAAGTGGTTGGGTGACGGGGAGGTTGAAGGGGCTGGTTGTTGATGTGGGAGGTGGCTTTGGTTTAGTGGAGGTGGCTGGGTTTATGAGTGGAGGTGGCTTGGTTTAGTGGAGGTGGCTGTTTAGTGGAGTGGGCTGGTTTAGTGGGTAGGTGTTTAGTGGTTAGGGAGGCGGCTGTTAGTGTGAGGTGGCTGGTTTAGTGGAGGTGGCTTGTTTAGTGGAGGGTGGCTTTTTAGTGGAGGTGGCTGGTTAGTGGAGGGGGCTGTAGTGGTGGCTGAGTGGAGTGGGCTGTTTAGTGGAGTGGGCTGGTTTAAGTGCGAGTGGGCTGGTTAGTGGAGTGGGCTTGGTTTAGTGGAGTGGGCTGAGTTGAGGCATTGGAGGTGGCTGTTAAGTGTGCTTAGGTTAGTGGAGGTGGCTGGTTTAGTGGAGGTGGCTGGTTTAGTGGAGTGGCTGGTAGTGGTCGTAGTGAGTGGGCTGGTTTAGTGGACGGTTGTGGTGGGCTGTAAGGGAGTTGGGTGTTAGTGGGGTGGCTTGGTTTAGTGGAGGTGCGCTGGTTTAGTGGCAAGGGGCTGGTTTAGTGGGAGGTGGCTGTTTAGTGGAGTTTGGCTGGTTTAGTGGGAGGTGGCTGGTTTAGTGAGTTTATGTGGTGGCTGTTTAGTGGAAGTGGCTGTTTAGTGGAGGGCTGGTTCTTAGTGCGAGGTGGCTGCGTTTAGTTAGTGGAGGTGGTGGTTTAGTGGAGGTGGCTGGATTTTACGCTGAGGTGGCTGGTTTAGTGGTAGTGGAGCTGGGGTTTAGTGGACGGGGCTGGTATTAGTGGAGGTGGGCTGTTTAAGTGAGGTGGCTGGTTTAGTGGAGGTGCTGGTTTATAGTGGTGTATGGATGGCTGTTTAGTGGAGGTGGCTGGTTTAGTGGAGGGTGACTGGTTAGTGGAGGTGGGCTGGTTTGTGAGTGCTGGTTTAGTGGAAGGTGGGCTGGGTTAGTGGAAGGGGCTGGTTTAGTGGAGGTGGGCTGGTTTAAAGTGGGGGAGTGGGCTGGTTTAGAATGGAGGTGGGCGTTTATGTGGAGGTGGGCTGGTTTAGTGGAAGGTGGGGCTGGTTTAGTGGATGGTGGGTGGTTTAGTGGAGGTGGGCTGGTTTAGTGGAGGTGGCTGGTTTAGGAGTGGGCTGTTAGGGATGGTTTGGCTGGTTTAGTGAGGTGGGTGCTGGAGGTTGTTTAGTGGAGGTGGGCTGGTTTAGTGAGGTGGGCTGGTTTAGTGGAGGTGGGCTGGTTTAGGAGGCTGGGCTTGGGGCTAATAGAGATGGCTCACAGTATTTCATTGCCAGCGGTACGCACTCAGGCAGGTGGAAAGGTCGAATCGGTTAAGTGGAGAGGTCCTCAGAACGCCAGAAGGGCGAAGATCGTTAAGGATAGAGAGCTGGGATAGTGGGGATTGAACATCCATTCGAGATTAGCTCCAATTTTTGCCTTCGTAGAGTGCCACACTCCAGTAATTCATCACTGGATCTCTCACCACTTCCAATCGCATCACTGTTTCATCCACGCCACATCTCCTTTCGTCGGTTCAATCACTCAGGCAGCGTCATATCTTTAACGTCTCCCAAGATACATCGCCGAATGAAGCTCTAAATGAGCCTTCAAATTTGTATTGATGTTATGTTCAAAATATGCAAAAAGCAATGTTTGTAAATCATTATAGTTGCGGAATCCTACATGAAAATCTTGTGGTAATTCGCGGTAACCAAAACATTTCTTCTATTTTTTGTTACTGAAACTCTACGAGGGTTTTTTAAAAAAGTGCTTTCACAAAATTTAACATCTACAATTCATAGAATTAGCGCAGAAACATCCAAACACAAGAATCAATATGGTTGACCAAATAGCTTGGCAAGTTGGGATTGATCTATCTTAAAGTTCGGCAACGAGGATGCAGGCGACAATTAGGGATGTGGAGGAATGTTTTGTGTGGCTGTAGAAAATTTAGAAAAGTTCTGCAATATTCACTAAACGGAAAAATAGAAAAATCCAGAACATTGTTTCATTTCGTCGTTTTAGTATTAAGTCTCGTAGGATAATATGTAAGCGAGTTTACACGGTTCTGGAACAATGCAATTACTTTCACTGTAAACCAAGCCTGTGTATAATGTGTAGAAAGATGGTAAAGAATTCGGGTGTTGTCAAACATTGTCGGAAGACTGTAAAATTGCCGTTGATAAATCTTAGAATTTAAAATACTTCTTCGAACTTAATCTCTGTATAATTTGTATAATTTCTAGCAACCACCTTGGCCACTTTACTACACATTTTAAAAAACAGGAAATAACGAAATGAGTTTAATCAATTACAACTCGCAGCATGAAACGTAAACAAATCGGCAGGTTACCGTTCACTCCGTTAAATTGATATTTATTAAAATTTAGTGTTTATTCAATAAATTTAAGTGTTAATAATAGCAAGAGATTAAACATTGGACCCTGTTAACCTTCCATTCTTGTCAAAAATCCGAAAATTTGCGTTGAGTGGAATGCTTTCAAACGTAAGTGAAGTTAATAGTGAAATCGTTTTATAGAAATACTGGTGATAAAAAACAGAAATTTTAAAATTGGGCGATGGCAAATGACATTACGCTTGTTTGTTTTCTAAAGATATGAAGTTACTGTATTCCTTAACAGTAAGCAGAGCACAACAATTTTTTTCAGCCTTCCTCTGCAATTTTTGTGTGTGTAAAATCTTAATGTCGCAGGCGTTGCTATTTCTCAGGTGCGTGTTTCTACCGTTAATTTTCATAGCATACAACTTCACAGACTTTTCTTTCCTTCCTAGTGGGTCAGTGGCAAGAAGGTCGCTTCGAAAGAGGATTCCCGCTGTTTAATGTTCCTCGAACAGTCCATTACACTGAAATAAAACATGGCTTCTGAATGTGTGGCCAGTCGGCGAGGGGAAGGGACGAGTTACCATTGTTTGTCAGTGGAGACCACCAGCTGACCTTCCAACCCTCGCATGTTCATCAACGTGATGTCTTAGTTACACACCCGGAACCTCGCCGGCCCCGCGTCTCTCTCCGCCCCAACTCGTGCCCACCCACCCACCCCACCCTCCACCCCAACCCCACCGCCCCGCTTGTGCCCGCTCCACAGCTGTCCACACCCACTTTGCATGCTCCGCCCTTCCCCGCCCCGCCCCGCCCATCACCACGCTTTCTAGCCCTTCCTCGTTTCACCGTCCTTCCCCGCTTGACCAGCAACTTCCCGCTCGCCTGTCTATCCCCATTCGGCCCACCCGTCCCCGCTCTGGTCCCGGTCAGTTTCCCGCTCTACCCCTGCCGCATATGCGCTCTACCGCGCCTTCCTGCGCTCTGCGCCGCCTATACCGTACTCCACTCCGACCATTTCCCGCTCTACGTCGCCCTTCCCGCTCTTCGTGCCGCGTCCCTCCCGGTCCTCCGCCACCCTTTCGGCTCGGAGCTTCAGCGCCTTTCGCATCTGTTTCCCGAGAGCGCTCCTCTTTTTAAAACATAACGGGTCGGTGCGGGGAAGGGGGATGGCGAGGGGAACGGGGGCAAAAGGGTGAGGGGCCCGCGAGGGCAGCGACTTATCAGAAAATGAAACGAAGCCTCCCCCTACAAGCTGCAGCGCGCCTCCGTCCCGCCCCGCCCCAGCCGCCCGCCCCACCCCGCCCGTCCCATCCCACAGGCGGCGTGACGCTCTCCTCGGCCGGAAAACAGATCTCATTGAGTTTCTGCAGCGGCGTTTATCTTTTGGTTGCCACAGCAACGACCAATCAAGTGGAATTAACTACGTGCGAGATAACTTTGCATCCAATCAGCGCTGTGTGAGGAAGGGATGAAAATGTGTGACGTTTTAATAAAATCACGTGATTGGCGGAGCGTGCCTAATGAAAAGGAAGAGGCACCCTACGCTGGCAGCGAAGGGCGGTGCGGGGCGGTGGGGTGGAGGGGGAGGGTTGTTCTTCGAGTGGCGCCCCTCGGCGGAGTGCGTGCGGGGAGGGCGGCGATGCGTCGTGGACCCCTGCTCGACAATTTGTTTTTTTTTCTCAAAAACATTTATTCGTACTTGTGTAACTTTTCAAGGGCAAATTAAGAAAGTGATGTTAGGGGTAAACGCATGTTTTAGACCCGACCCCAAAGGTCGTCATTCACATATTATTTTTTGTCACTGTACCATAATGAAACGATGACAATGATAAATCGTTTCCTTATTTTATTTTTTACTACTTTAAAATATTTAAAAATATCATTAAAAACATCGTATTTGTCTTCATATCAATGCCTAAAGAAAGCATGAATTCTAAAAATACGTTGGGATGACAAATACAACACATCTTCTGTATACCCTCATGCAAATAATCTGTGTAACAGTAAAGAAATCTCGAAGGTGATTGTTAAAAAAAATGCGAGAACTATCTTAAACATATCGGTTTTCCGGAAAATGAAGATACCTACAGAGAAACGATGATGGATAAGAAGGATTTAAAAGTGAAATCGGAACCCAGAAGACGGAGAACAAACGAAGATGGTTTCACGATATAATGACAAAGAGAAAAAGAGATGAAAAGGGAAATGAAATTGGATGTTAATTAATAGTCGCAATAGTTGGATATGAATATAAAAAGAGAAGTTAGTATGACGTCTAAAGTTAGGATGATGTTTTCTGATAGCTGACATTTATTGCAACGAAACTCCAATTTCGTGACATTAACATTTATTTTTATTTTTGATTCGGTTATTATTAATTGGGATAGGTGGAGCGTGTTATATCTACAACTTAGAAAACAATCTTCAAGGCGAAGCGATTTCTTAAGGTAGAGGCGGTTTTGGGACTTCAAAAATTGGTGTTACACAAAAGTAAGTAAGAAAGGTACACAAAAATGGAAGGATAATGGAGTTGGTTCTGTTAACAAACTCAAGCGTGGGTGAGGCTCTTCATGTACTAAAAGGCAGCTCAAAACTCCGTCGCCTCCCCCTCCAATTTCATGAATCAGGTGGTGCCCATCAGGTCATCACGTGAGGAGAATCTGAAATGTTAGTTTAAAAATGTGTGATGAATATACCTTCCCAGGACTTGTAGATGTGGACATACATCATGTAGATAGTGTAAGACCTGCAATGCCTCGCTGTTCTACTCTTTTTCATTGTAGCGCCTGAGAGCTCTCTTGCCTATAAATTAACCATCGGTTTGCTGATCATTCTCTCCCATTTAATTAGCAGTTTAAAAAAAAACATTTGTGATAAAACTCTGAATAACGAGAGTAATTATGGGAATCAGTCTTCAAATTAATTAATTGTTTTCAAATAGCGACCATTTTTGTTTGTAACGCAAACGTGTTACAACTGGCACGAGCCACCACCGCTCGCGAGCCGGAAGATTCTTCTCATCCCCTGCGTAGGCCGTTGTTTCGAGGAGCGATGCACCGGCCCACCGATGCCATGCGATTGCCGCCTAATGCGTGAGGGGCAACGGTGCTCAGGAAAACATCAACTCACACATACCAAACACGTAGCGCCACCACGTTGGACAACACAAGGGAGAATAAAGACGGCCGCTCCGGGATAACCGAAGTTTTAGAACATGCGCTGTGAAAGGTTTTTCGTGTGTTATCCCTACTAAGGAATGACCCATGATAGGACGTACTACAATGCGTTGTTGAGAAAATCGTATTCGAATAAAGGTTGTTTTCAATATGAACATGGTAACAAACTGTAAGGCGCGTGAATGACGTTTAGTCTTGTTAGTAGAATATCAGTGAAATAATCAATGAAATATAGAATTATAGCTACAGTACTGGCCATATTGGGCCCTTCAGACTACAGTTGGCATTATATAGCGAATGCCAAGAGGCTCACACATCAGCTAATACCGGACCAAGCCTCTGGTACACTTGTAAGGTGTGACAAGCGCAAATAGAGTCGCAAGCGCATCACATCAACTGATGGAAAGGAGAAATTTAAGTACCGTGGTGACCACACCTGAAGGTCTAGCCGATCTCAGCCGGCGAGAGGGTGGTAGAGCAGTGTCAAAACGCTCTATAAGAAGGACACCACAGAAATTTCGAGTTGATGTACATGATCTGTTGATGTATTTTACCGCATCCCTACACTAGTCAATGTTTGATTGTTTATTCCAGGCACGCCAATGGCCAAGATCATTAGTCCCGTAAGTGTAGTGCATGTTTTAATCATTGGAGGTAGTTTTGATCTTACACCGTTTAATGGTGAGATCAGGCGCTAACATACCCATCGGCTTGCGTTTTTTTTCTCCAACTAGGTCCCACCACCCCAACCGGTAGTGTCGAGTGTGGCAGTGAGTGCGTGTAAGAGTAAGTGCGTGTGTATATGAGGTGATGATAGAACAAGGACGAGGAAGGAAATATCGGGCGCGTTCCGTAGCTCGTTTTTTAGGGTACTGCTCCGGCCTTCATTTGGAGTTGATTGGAGAAACCACGACGGTAGCCTGCCGCTAGAGTTCCCCTCCAGCCAGAGCGCGGTTGAATACGACCTAGCTGACAAGGTAGTGTCGACAATCCTGCCACCACTCGAACCCTAGAACCTCCCGGCCAGAGTCACTGCAGAGACATGTTGATGCCCTGAGCCACCACTCATTTACACCTACTCCCTTTAGCCAATAAAATAGACTACAAAAGCCTACCCACCGCTGTCGTCAGCCGCGTGTCCGACAGTGGCGCCGCACCGCGTCGCGTGCGCGAGGTAAGCGAGCGCGGCTCTAACCGCGTTATCTCGCACCGCTGGGCGACTAAGATGCCTGTCGCAGATCGCCGCGCGGCGCTGCAAAACAGGCAGCGCGCAGGGGCAACGCAATTAAGACAGTCAACATTGAGGTATTTGCATTGACTTTATTTCCTCCTCCTCCGCCGGCGTCGCCGCGCCGCGCCTTCTCATCCAAAACAGGAAGGCGCGGAGGGGAGGTTGTGTCGGGAACGGGGTGGCGGGCGCCGAGCGTGAGCGCGTAATGACGCTAAAAAGCTGTGCTTGCCCCCGCCCCCGCCAGCGCTCCGCCTTCGGCTGCTCTCGCTTCTGCCTCCACCTCCGTCACAGCTCCCTCGCTTGCCCCCGCTCTTGTCTCTGACTTCGCTGCCGCGCCTGCTCCTGCCTCCGTCGCCTCTTGAGCCTAGCCGCCGCCTCTGCCTCCACTGCTTCCTCCACATCCAGCTCCACAACTGCCTCCACGTCTGCCTCTGCCTTCATGACTACCTGCCTCTACCATCATGACTTCCTGCATCTACCTTCACGACTACCTGCCTCTACCTTCACGACTACCTGCCTCTACCTTCACGACTACCTGCCTCTACCTTCACGACTACCTACCTCCACATTCACGTCTCCTTGTCTGCCTCCACATATACGTCTACCTGCCTCCACATCCTCCTGCCTACGTCGCCTGCCTGCTTCGACATTCAAGTCTGCTTGCCTCCACATTGACGTCTGACTCCATATTCACGTCTGTCTGCCTCCACATTCATCAGCGCATTCTCATTCACCTTTGCTTCCATATCTACCTCTGCGTACACCCTTGCTTCTGCTCCCAACTGCCGCTCTCCGCCTGGCTGCGTGCGAGCAGCGAATATGAGTTCATCAGGGAGGCGGAGTGATGCGGGGCGTGAGACTGGAGCTACAGTGGTTGCGAGCGTTGGTGTGGGATGGATGGAGTGGGGCACAGAACGCCATATTCGTGCGGGATGGCGCGGGTCGGGGATGCTGCACGCAGAAGCGTAGGGTGAAGGGGAGGAACGGGTGGGTGTTATGTGGGAATAAGCGGGATGGACGGTCCAAGAATGGGTCGGGAATCGGAATGATCGGGGGACGGCGGAACGAAGCGGTACATCGCAGGACATTTAGAGGCGTGGGTGACATAAATACGGGAAGAAAAGAAAGGGTGTGGTGGAGCGGGGATGTCTGGAAGATGTAAGGAAGGTCAGGAACGTGGCGCGAGACATAAGGTTTTGGAACATAAGGACCAGGCAGTGACGAGCAAGGGAGGTGTAGTGACGATGAGAGGAGGTATGGTGAAGATAAGAGGTGACAAGGATGGGAGGGCGGTGATGGTGGGCGGCAAGGGGAGGTGGCGTAATGAGGAAGCGAGGTCGGGTGAT
>BOPP01000357.1:346032-359190 GCA_017312745.1 Gryllus bimaculatus | reverse complement strand
TTATCGGATTTTGATTAACCGCAGGAGACGTTGTCGATGTTGCTAAGGCGGAAGTACCCTCACTCCATTTTCCAGTTCTCTCACTTGGTCTCTCAGTTTCTTTGTCTCCCTCTCTTCCTCTCTCTCTTCCTCTCTCTCTTCCTCTCTCTCTTCCTCTCTCTCTTCCTCTCTCTCGTCCTCTCTCTCGTCCTCTCTCTCTTTCTCCCTCTCTCTCTTTCTCCCTCTCTCTCTTTCTCCCTCTCTCTCTTTCTCCCTCTCTCTCTTCCTCTCACTCTCTCTTCCTCTCACTCTCTCTTCCTCTCACTCTGTCTTCCTCTCACTCTGTCTTCCTCTCACTCTCTCTTCCTCTCACTCTCTCTTCCTCTTTCTCTCTTTCTCTGCTTCTCTGCCGCGTAGTGGATTTATTAGTCTCCGTTTCCGTTTAAACCATATTGCGTGGCCTTCAAAGCTAAACTCCCAATGCTATCAGGGAGCCCCGAAATTCAGCATCTCAGTTTAAAAAATGGTCATTAGTCAATTATTTTAGCCAGTGGATTTGATTTGTCGGCTTTTAATTATAGAGATCGACACACACAGCCTAAGTTACCTGGATTGAAATTATCGTGGTACGATGGAAATCTGAAAAAAGTTGAGAGAGGCGACATGTTCCTTTATGAAAATAATTATGAATGGAAGTCATGGGAGGGAAATATGAAAAGACACCTCGAGACTAGTTAACATCTAGTTAATTGGCAAATAAGTAAACCCTAACCATTAAAATTAAGTGAGAAAAAAATGTGTGTACCACAGGCATTAACAGATTCTAATGATCTCGCGCGACAAGAAGCCTTCGGGAGAAAGGGCCTCAAGCTTTTTCTCACCGGACGATCATCATGCACTGCCGCTTGTAATGCCCCTATACAGTAGCTTGCACCTTGAAATTGCTAGTTTTACCTATTTCGTTTCTATATTTTCGATTTTTTTGTTATGGTGGTAGGGGGAATTACCTTGTGGGAACATGGCTAATGGAATATCGATCAAGTGAGGATTAAGGGATTGTCGTATTTGTTGGTAATCGCATGAAGACAGAAAAACTGCCTGACAGGATGGAAAACAGTTTTCTCTTTGGAACCGGATATGGCTGTTCTCTTAGCTATTTTGTAATCCATTCTGGAAGAAAGTATCATTGACCCACAATTTAATCATCTATGACATATCCGTTTTGCCTTAATAATTCAGCACGAGAATAAGAATCGTAAATTTATTTTGGAGTAAGTTTATTACTGGTATCAATGTCTACTCAAAATGAGGCGAATATAAATTGTAAACAAATAATAAAATTTGGGGGAAACAAATGTTGTTCAGTGTTCGTAGAATGTAATTATTACCTTCAAATCTCTATGATATTTTAATTTGAATGAGTAGTTTATGAATGAAAAATATCCAAACATTAAATTAAAATTGATAACAAATGTTTTTACAATACCTTACTTATGTGTATGAGCGTTTTATCCCAACAGAGCTCATTATCCATTATGACGTTTCTATTTTCCTTAAGACAAAACACTCGAATTGTGAATAAATATCAAACCTCTATTTTTATAATAAATAAGTCTAGTGCATATTTGAAGAAAAAAGTTTATATACACTCAGATATGCGATAATTGAGGAAATTGTCTTGTTATTTCAACGCACAATGAAATTAATTTTCCTTCTGAGCAGCTTCAGCTCCCCAAGAAGGATTATCAGGGGCGTGTTTAATTGGATTGGGGTAGCAACCTCTTACCCAATGGGAGCAGAGGGGGCGAAAACGCTGTGTACAGCGAAAAGACGAGTGATTGCCCAGAATTACCTTTTGAATGGGTCTGCAGTGTTTATTGTCATTCGAAACTGGAGTTCAAAGATCGCAAATAAACATTGGATTACACTCCAAACTGGTATACTTTATTATTACTTTAGAATCGCCTATATAGTTGCCTCTATCATTTTGATTTTTGTCTTTGTATCTTATAATTATTTTATCTTCATTTTCCCCTTCGTTTTATGATTGTTCAAACTCATTATATGAGTTAGAGTGAGAATATTTATTGGCTGTTTCGAGTTCCTAATTTTTCTGCACTGCTGCGGAAAAAACTCCAAATAAATATGGGGAGAGAAGGCTCAGGTCATCAACAAATATCACTGCAGTGCCTCTGACCGGGAGATTCTCGGTTCGATTATCGACGGTGCCCGAATTTTCGACACTAGCTTGTCAGCTAGGTCGCATTCAGTCACTATCTGGAAGAGAACTCTATCGGCCGGCTATTCTGATCGGTAGTTTTTCGTGGTTTCTCCAATCAACACCAGGCGAATGCCGGAACAGTACCCTACCAAACGGGCCATGGACCGCGCACGATCTTTCCTACCTGTTCCTATTCTCACCCCTTACTTACACCCACTTACACTAACACTCACTACACTACAACACATGCCGAGAGACCGGTCGGGAGCTTAGAGCTTGTCCCTGCTGGGGCGGAGCCCAACTGGGGAGATACCTGGTTAACGAAAAAAACCTCGCCAGCCTATGGTAGGTCGGCGCCGGATCTCGCCATCTAGCGGGTTTGATCACCGTCGCCTCTCGAGGGGAACACGCACTACACTTTCGAGAATAGTGACCTTAGCAGTTGATTCCCCTAAAACGTCTCACAATCAATCAATCATTCAATCCAAACAAATATTTACTCTCATTTGCGAGTGATTTTCCCTATTTTCTCCTCTTAGACTTCCTTATGTGTGCTGGCTATTTTTCCATCAAATTGAAAGTTGAAATAGGGTGAAAGGTATGATAAGGGAGAAAGGGGTAGTGAGGTATGGGTAGAGTAATTGGTTTGGTAAGCACTTTATATGACTAACATTTTTGCCTTGAACTAAGATCCCAAATGTTGAATTTAACGAAGCACATCATAATACTAAGACCCAATCCTTGAATACAGATTCTGAATACTAGTAGTAAATGAACACTTACTATTTATTCAAAATACCACACCAAAAATCTCAAAACAGTTGTTCTTCAATGAATAATTGTTATATTAATAGTTACTTGTCATAATATTTCTGCAATTATCTTTCTACAAGTAACTGACCTAGGAAATTTTATTTATTTATTTTTTTTTTCATTATTTACTTCCATCATTAAATTTCTAACCTCTCATTTTCCCTTTCTTAAAATCGAAAAAAATAACTAATTCGCCTTTTTCATAAAAAACCTTACTCTAAGTGTGTAGCTGTTTATTGTCAAGGCAAGAATTTTTATAGTCAACATACCCTATTTAAAACGCCAGTGAATAATTACTAATGAACATATAATATTTTTAGACAGCCACCACTAATACCGGTTACTTTTAGGACATGCACAGGGTGCTAAAGTTCAAATTTTATCAGTAGTAATAAAAGTGAGACTATCCTGAAATGCTCAGATAAAATTCTGAACATGACAAACGAAAAAAAAAATACTTCTGTCTGAACGAATTAGCTACAACTGACCTTAATATAATATAATGCGAAATTAAGTGATATGGATTCTTGAATTAAAATAAAATGAATGGCAATATGGTTGTCTTAAAAATAGTGAACAACACACGTGGTAAAGGTGACTTTATTTTGCTTGAAGTTTTGCGCCACTTGGTATGTCGGCTTCGATTTTATTTCCTTCTCGCAAAATTATATGCCATTATCACCACTCGTATCATAAATTACTCTTTCACGTGTGATATACGTTTTATTGTCGAATAGATTAAAGACAGGATACGATTATGAAAGATGGGGAATAGGACTTTGTAAAGAGAGTGGAAAGAAAAATAAAATTCTCAATACATGTGAAAATTTTGGTATATTTTGTTGGAAGCGTACGTACTAATACCAAAAGTTATTTTGAGTTATATTTAACATTACATTAATGCGTATCAATTGGTTATAAATATCTATAATCACTAAATCACTAAGGAATTGAATAATAAGTAAAATTTTAGTTATTAATTATTCAATATTCATGTGTGTTATATAAGTATGTTTCCTCGTTAATGAATGCAATAATGGTTTTGTGTTCACCATATTGTTTACCAAGCTATTTTTAAAGCAACCTTTGTTTTATGGTTACAATAATCATTCACTTTATCTAAGTAGAACGCATAAGAAAACATTTAGAGGGTTCAGATTCGATAAGAATTAACGCCACCTCAATTGGCTCACATAAAAGTACTTCAAATGTTTTTCGTAATACTTTACTGTTTTATCGTATTGTGTAGATACTGTAGCAGCGCAATACGTATTAGCCAATAAGAAGCGCGTGTAACTTATGAATAAAATAAAGGTATTTCTTATTTTTATGATTTTATTCTTATAAGATGATGGTTGTACGAAAAGTAATCTAGGACACACGGCCGATATCTCAAATAACGAATTCGTTGCTCACCTCGGTTCCCAACTTTGTACCGCAGTTGTCTTTGTCGTTTTGGCTTGTCGCTTTGTCCATCAGTTGGTCTGTGTCGATGTAATGAAGTTAATAACTGGTACTTCGCGTGGGCAAAACCGCGTTTCCCCTTCCTCCCCGAAGCGCGTCCCCTGAGACCCATTGTCGCCGGCGCGTGCGCTGTGCCCCTAGCGCTCGCGCGGGTGCCTGCCGGCGGCGGAGGTTAAGAATAATCGAGCATGCGCCAACTGCCGACTCCTGCCTGCCTCTCTTGACCCCGGTCCTCGTCCTGGCCCTGACCCTGCCGCTGCCACAGCCCGCCGCCCCATGCCCTCTCTTTCACGGGGCTCTGGCCGACACCAAAAGCAACGCTTTTGTTTCCTCCAAGAAGCGGAAATAATGTCGTCAAAGGGGATTTTCTTACAGTGCAAGCACTTATACGAATATTAATAGATTGAAAATATTGTGTTTATGTTCAAGTTAGTGTAAGCAAAGTATATAAATTGCAAAGAAAGTATTGTCATTATGAATTTGTGACATATGTCGTTAAATATAGATTAGAGAATATTCTAATGCAATGGTTCCAAACGCTTTTCTTGTATCGACCTCTTTTATTCTAAGAATGATTTGAATCATCGACCTTTTCAATTTGTTCTAACATATTCATCATTTAACACAATCACAACAGACATTAATGAACACAAATAACTTATATGTAAAATTTAGAAAAAATAACAAATATTTTGAAAAAATGTTCATTAAGTATATATTCTATTATTGTTTGTAGGTCTTCAGCAAAGTCTGCGCAGAACGAATTTCATCAGTCATATGAATAAACTTGGAGATAGAATCAAACATAATTGGCAAATAACAATTCGGTGAATTTAAGAAATATTCAAGGAAGTGTGCCTAATAATAAATAAATGTGTGTATCCATACAAACACACATTTAATGCATGGTTCAAAAATGTTCTCTTCAGTTATAGTATTTTCCTAATAATAGTATAAATTCAACTTCGATTCGAACTTTCGCATTACTAATTCTATAATTTAAAATCCACTACTTTTGGACCTTCTCCGCTCGAAAAGAAGATTATAGCAGTTTGAGAGTTCCAACAGGCATGAAACCTGTACAAAAACGAATGTCTCTGAACATTTTGCCACCATACTTAATGATTTGCCGCAAAAAATATACAATTCGTTACACACATTCAACCTACGTTCACGGTTCCCAACCGCGTATTCTCGTGTGCCTGCTATTCTTACTGTCTTTTGTCGCCTAAGAAAACCTCAGCGTGTGTCGCTCTTTTGAGTCCCACCTGCAGATCTCGACCCCGACTCCGCCGCCGCCGCCGCCTCTGTCACCACCAATACGACCATCTCCACCATGACCTCCCCCTTCTCCACCACCACGTTCCCCACCAAATCTACCTCCACCACGACCACCACCTCCACCTTCATGACGTCCTGCATCAAGCCTACCACGACCACTATCTCCATCACAGCCGCCACCTCCGCCATAAACACTACCTCCACCGTAAGCACCATCTCCACTATAAGCAAAATCCACAAATAATAAACCACCATCATGACAACTACCGCCACATGACCACACCACCACCACCACCACACCACCACCACCTGATCATACCTCCACAATAATCACCACCATGATCACCACGCCTATGGCACCACCGCCACCGCCGACCGGCCACCACCCCCCGACCACCACACCACCACCACACACACACACATCACCGCCGCCGCGCTGCCACTTCCCGAAAAAAAATCGGTAGCGAATTTTTCCAGGCGACATCGGCAGCGACGGCGAGGACAGAGGGGGTGTTGTATGGGGAGGGGACGGGGGGGCGGGGAGCGGGACGTCACCACAATGCCGCGCGCCGGGAGCGCTGGCGGACAGCCTCTTTCTGCTTGAGGAGGCCTGTTGGCGGCGGCGGGATTAGAGCGGGGGGGCGGCGGGGTCCCGGGGGCGGCCAGGCGCATTCAGCGCGGCGGTCAGGCTCGGCTAACGCGGCGGCGGCGGCGGCGCGGCCTTGTCTTGCCGCCTGGCCGCCAATCAAAGCATCGAATGATATAAAACCGCGCAGGGCGGGCGGGGTGGGTTCCTGGGCCGCTGGGCCCCCGCGGTGCGCGGGTCTCTGCCCCGACGCTCGCGCTCCTTCGCGTGGTCTAGCGGCCTCGCTCGCGCCCGGTTGCAGTTAGGGCCACAGCGGGCGCCACTGGTCGTCGTAATAATTGAATCGGTGATGTGAAGAGGGCAATAAGCCCTTGTTCTATAGCTTGAGTAAAACTAAGTAATAATAATACTATAATAATAATAATATAAATATAATTATAATATATAATAATAATATTATATTATAATTATATAATATAATATAATATAATATACATATACATATAATATAGATATAATTCATTTTAATTATAATAATTATATAATATAATAATATATAATATAACAATAACAATAACAACATCCCCAATTTGCATCGGGGATATTTAAGTTTTACACAAAAGTTGTAGAATTAGTCATTCTTGATTGCTTGGGCTATTCTGTATCTTTAACGTTGCATTTCTGTGATATACGTTTTTATACCTTAGACTAATTTCCTTTATAGCAAAATGAAGATTTTTTTAAAATTATATTATTTTTGGACTTAGGAAACACTATCATTTTAGAATAAACCTATAATTATATGAAAAAACAGATCGAGCTACATGTACATGAACAATTCTCTTACTCAATTAATAATATCACCATCTACTCATCATCGATTTCCACTTCAGTCTGGGGCTAAGTCAAAACTTTCTGGTATAAATAGAAACATTCTTGTAGTTGTGTGTAATATATATATATATATATATATATATATATATATATATAATTTTCTCTGTCATACGTTAAATACTTTATTTGAAACAATCACACAGCCTCAGACTGAGAACTTCCAGGACGAGCAAGAGACTTGGTTGTCTTCTTAAAATAGTTCGGCCACCAGGTCTTCAAGTCCATGAAGTCTTCAGTGACTATTACTGTCGACATGAAGCATTTATGTTTCCTAGCTGATAATCTAGTTCTTCTGAGTGAAGATCAAAATGTAGACCTGAACTTCTTTCTCTTTTCCGATCATTAGAGTTTTTAGTTGGCAATAGAACAGGAAGCTGGACAAGTTTCATTTTTACACTGATCTATAGCTTGAGGAATAACAAATAAAATATGTATATCTCATCTCTTTTTACGAAAAAAGTGGACTTATTTCTTTTTAAAAATCACTCATTCAATTGAGAGTGTCTTAAAATAACTAGAGGACTGCGTAAAATCCACACATTTTTTTCGCGATAGTAACACACACATACGGCTTAAGAACAAATGAATTACTCTCGTATAACATTTTCAATTAATTTAAAGTTTATAAAACTTGTCTTAACACATACTTCAATAACGTAATATAGTATTTATGCCAGGATACGCGGTAAATTGATTGATTGATTAGTAGTGATGCCGAGTGGAGCAACTACTAAGACCATTAGCCCCGTTATGGTGCAGGTTTTTATTGTGAAAGTGGCTGTGATCATTCCCGCTGGCTAGCGAGATTCGGCGCCAATCTACCTGTCGGTTTGCACGGTGTTTTTCAACCACGTATCTTTCACTAGCGTGACTCCGCCGTAGCCGGGACAAGCTCTAAGCTCCTGACTGGTCTTTCTGCATGTGTGGTAGTGTATGTAAGTGTAAGTTTAAGTGTAAGTGTGTAAATGTAAGGGGTGAGGATAGGGCAATGAAGAGGAAGGAAAGATCGCGCGCAAAGCTTGGCCCGTTTGCTAAGACTTGGCCTGATGTTGATCGACGAAACCTCGGAAAACTACCGATCAGAGCTGCCGGCCGTTAGAATTCTCCTTCAGATGTTTATCGATAATGTAGTATGTATTTATAAGTATATACTATATCGAAAATTCATATATTTGGGAGCGCCTGAGATTTTGCATCAGTCGGGTTTCGCATACTATGATACATTGTCTTTTATAATTCGCCGAATTGCACAATGAGCACGGTAGCTTAAAAGCATTCATATTTTTCTTTTCATTATTTACAGAAAACCTGGAGTATATGAAGCTTTGATATTCTGCAAAACGTGTGATTTGGATATTTAAGGGGGGGATACATGTGAATCTATACTTGTACAAGTGACAACTCATAATGTGTTTAAAAAGTGGATGTGCCACATGCCATTCATCTGAGCTACGGTATGCAAATAAACGTCACGCTGAAATAAAGCCTATTACATACTTCCAAAATCCTCTGATGGACATTTCTGACTTTACCTCTAAATTCACAAGCTGCGTGGCGGTAAATGAATTTATCTGGGAAACTGAAATCTCCAGTGATATTTACGAAGACAATTTTACAAACCAAGCATGAATTAAAGAAAATAAAAGATTATGAATAATAAAATTCATCCTTTATTTAACACTCACTTTATTAACAAAGTCATACCGAAATAAAATTGTTCCCTCAACGTATGGTTATTAGGTTGATTGATTAATGTTTCAGTGTGTGCGCGCGCGTGCGTGCGTGTGTGTGTGTCATTAGGCCCGTAAATGTAGTGCATGTTTTGCTTCCCCTTCGTGGTGGTGGTGGTGGTGATCTTCTCTCATTCGAGATTCGGCGCTGACTCACCCGTCGACTTGCAAGGTTATCCCCCAACTAGACGAGGTACCGCCCCAGCCGGGACAAGCTCTAAGCTCCCGACTGATCTCCCGGCATGTGTGGTTATGTAATGCATGCAAGTGTAAATGTATGTAACGGTTATTAGGGTGCTTAGAATAAACTATTAAATGAACGTCATTGCAACAAACTTCTCTAAGGTCATGATTACACCTTTTCAACCCAATGAAACTGATAATTTCGTGAAGGATTACATAAGTAATGAGGTTATAGCTATTGGTCAAAATAATCTGGGGGAAAACATATTACTTTACTCTTTAGCTGAGAACATGATATATCGCAGGAGGCCACAGAGTCGAAAACGTAGTGTGGTGATCGGATACCTTCTGATTTATTCTCTATAAACATTTTTTTCAATAACACCCTGAAAAATAATATACATTTTTTTCTGCTTTTCTTCCACGACTATTCCTATTCTTCTTCCTTTTCAGTATCTTTGCCAAAGATGATTAGAAATCCTTGTTTTGATAATGAAAGCAAATTAAGTTTCTATTTTGTATACTTTTCTTCATGAAGCAAGAGGTACAGTGTTTTAATGAAGTGCCGCGATAACGTCTGGTGGAAGTGTAAGGTCCCCAGGGCCCCTCTTGAAAGGGCCACGTGCACTTCCGGTCGGTCGCTTTCGGAACCTTCAGCCGTCCTTCATGGCTCTCCACTTCCATTCTCTTCCCCCAGAACCAACGGGCTTCTACTTTGTTACTCACTAGGAAAGGCTCGGAGGAAATATACTGGGTCAATTCTGCATTTTCAACGCGGCAGTAGTTAGAGAATAAACAGTTTGAATGCTGTTGTATACGATGTTTAACGTTGCAATAGTCCCATTAAATTGTTATCATGTGCACATTTATATACTACATTGCGAATTACTTCCAACATTTCGTTCATTAGATCTCTTAAGACAGTCAAACAATGCTACCATTCATAAATGATTGAGTAATTTATTTCCAAACCTTTGTAATGTTCTATTACTAAGCTTACGGTTACGTAATCGGATCCTATTAAGTAGACTATTCTACTATTTGGTCTTTCGTGAAGTACTATAAATGGTCAATGCATGCAAAAATTATAACTTGACTTATAATGTAATATTATAATTTATAATTTTTTTATGAGAAATATTTTTTTTATAATGTGCAGATAATTAAATATTTTAATGATATTTCTAGAAATGAAATATACACTGCACTCAAATAGAGCATAGTTATTTAAGTAGCAAGGGCGCGAAACAGGCAATTCATGTACGAGTCGAGTTTGTCGTTCGAGCGTAGCAAGGACTTCAAAGAGACGAGTTGGGAAATCGCTTCGCACCCCTGTTGCGTATAGTAATTTTTAACACAGTGTGTACTAAACGCAATGCTTCAAATGAAGAATTGTACATTAAATATACAACAACTAGAAATACGTTATGCATAACTCAAAATATTTTTTGTAAGTAGCCTACATATTTCATTTTCTAATTCTTTTCAGAATTATCATTTATAATAAAATTAACCGAACCATTATGGAATTGAAAGGGAACACGCTCATTTCGTAAAAGATTTATGGATACAGACTGGAAATGCGAACATTTTTCCACATCAGGTACAAATGGAGTAGAAAATATTTCTTCAAATACGTGTATATAAAGTGAATCAAGACGTTCAATATCAGAATCTGTTTTCGGATGCTTTGGTTTCTGTTCTTAACAAGGTTTTTAGTGTATGGATTGAATTCGTAGCCGGTGTCGATGTAGAATTCGAAGTAGTTTTTGAAGTAGATGGTAATGAAATCGAAATCGAATCAGTGATCGAAATTGAATGAGTGATTTACCTTACGTGTACAAAAGTAAATAGATATGTTAGTGTCGTACCACTTTTGTTTGTAAACAATAAACAAACACGCCAAGAGAAACCATTGGGAATCGTTGTAGGTGTTTCGCAGACGCTTCGCAATGTTTCGCACATTGTGAAAAAAATTAGCTTTTCGCACACGGAAAACAAGCACAAGAAACCACGTTTCGCGTACATGTTAAAAAAACAGAGGGGAGATGGAACAAATAGAAATAGGCTCAGCCATAGGGCGGGAATACATGGAGTTCCTCTTTCTGTTTAATAAAAAAATGTTATGATATATATCCTAATAACACTAGCCATCACCTAGTGTTCAGTAAATACAACAATATTTTATCCCGATTTTAAAAAGCGGGTAATGTGTTAAAACGTTTGTTTTTGATAATTTTCATGTTATTTAATAATTACTTTTAAGAAAAACTAATGAGTTTATATTTATTCGCAGGTTGTGGAACGTCATTTGAACACACTATTGTTTTAAAATTACTTGGCTTTTCATTATTGGGTTCTGTGCATAGTGTCGACAAATTTTTTATCAATGTTCGCTTGCTGATTATTGCAATATAACAAGATAACGTATGTTTTTGCGTTACTTTGGACTCTATCTTGATTTAATAACATATTTAGTTTCGATTTTTGTAATGTAATTTTCGGTGTGGTTAACATTCTGTTTTAATTAAAGCAAACGAAGTGAAATCAGATGGCCAAAAATGCCATCTGATCTTAGTTTGAATAAGTATTATCATTCTAATAATTTGTGAAATATAGACTAGATAGCCCTGACAACACCACCAAAATGATTTATAGTACTTCAAAGATATACTATAACGCTTATGATACGTGACAAACCAATTCTGACATATATTGTAAAAGATGTAATATAGTTGTTATATTTCACATTATGTTTCCTATAATTTGTGTAAAACTAGCTTCTTAATAAAACCTGTGGGCGTATGAAAAATACAGTTTAATTGGCTCACTATTGTAGCATCTTGAACTTTGAAAGAAGTATAAGCGTTTCTTATTCGAATTATTTTAATTCTAGGAGCATTGCTGAATGAACGAGTATATTGAGTGCTGGGTGCCTTGCGGAGGAAACATAGATTCCGATCATAGAGCAGGGTAAGTTATATTTTTTTCTTAACTATTACTACAGTATAAAAGCCCCCTGTTGTTACAAGAGATAAAAACTACATTTATTGCAATATACAGGATCACCTCAGCATTCTTTCTAAGATCAAATGATTGCATTTTATGTTAATTTATGAAATGATGATTTTTTTTACAAATTAAATATAATACATCCTATCATTTTGGTAACTACACACTACTGTTCTCAGGTAGTGAACATGATAATCACATAATAGAATATTGGTTCAGTCTAACCGAGATAATAGTCCGTTTCGTCGAGCTTCGCCAAGATCGTAGCTTTTCCGGAATCTCTGAAGAGATGACTTAACAACGATATGATGAAGGGATCGATATGATTAAATAATGTTTTTTATGATACGACAATATGTCTTTTTTCAAAATTATATACTATTTCACAAGTAAATATTATGTTTACGCGAGATAATTCTAATTATTTAGGTAAAAAAACAGCATTGCTCTTAAGTCGTGAATATGATACGAGTAAAATGTGATTTTTTTGCGTGCAATTGAGAAATAAACCACTTCATACGAAATATAATTGAAGTTCTAATATAACTTCCAATCCTATATAAATGTAGCATCTAATCCTCGAAGGACACATTTAACGAACGAGAAGCTATATATTTGAAACATGGTTCTATCTTAAAACTTGTTATAATTTCGGCGAGTAGCATGCTCTGACGTGTAGAACATCGCATCCAGGTAGCAAAGTGCTCGCCGAGCAGCGCCAGTAGGCAGCTGGTCCGATCAGGCGCTCGTGCTGCAGCGAACGGCGGCATCGCGCCGGCACTTGGGAGCGGACTTAAGGTAGTCTAAGTACAACGTCGATATGCGGCGGGGGGCGCCTGGGAGCGCGGCCCGGGAGCCCTCATGCTTCATTACCGAGAGGGGCGGGGCGGGCGGCGCGGGGCGGCGCGGCGCGCGCAGATGGTGTCTTAGCGGTCACGCGGGGATGGGCACCTAATCAGGTGCGAAGCGGAGCGGAGCGGGCGCGCCGCGGGGGC